>JAQZBX010006993.1:34135-51871 GCA_029593785.1 Cabassous unicinctus | reverse complement strand
ATCCCTGTAGTTTCTGAGTAATATTTGGGTAATCTAGGCACCTTTATAAAATGTATATATATATATATAACAAATAACATTTATGTAAACAAATGCACATATATGCATATGTATTTATATATCATTTTACAAATAAAAAAAAATTTAAAAAAAAAACACATGTTCTAATGACAAGACCGTAGAGAGGAATACCTGCTCTATTTCCAACAAGACGAATTTGGAGTCTAAAAGATCTGTGCTTAAAGAACTGCCATTGTTTTCACGATCATATTACCCCAGATTCTAAAATTCTCATTTACAACTACTCAAAATTATACTTAGCATATTTTTAAGGTGGATTCAGGAAGGACCTACAGAATTGTGAAGGGTAACCTTCTCTTTCAGCAACTCCCAGTGGGGCCACAACCCCATCTCACTCTACCAGTGTGTGTCTGGGAAGCTCTATCACCTTGGGCCTTTTCTCCTGGCTTCGTGGCATCTTTTTGCCTTTGGGGACTGTTGCTAGTTTCTTAACACCAAATATCTTCCCTTAACCACTGAAAGTGTTGACCTTGTTTCCCTCCTTCCATCCTATTTTGAAAGTCACCAGAAATAAATCCTACCTTTTAAGAAATGAGGGTCATATTCCATATACTGTTATCCTTTACCATCACTACCCAATAGTGACACTAGCCACCTTTTATTTAGCTCTCTCTGCTATCTCTAATCCTTATAATAACCTTATGATGTTATCTCAACTTTCCCATAAGAAAACTGAGACTCAGAGAGGTTAAGTACCTTGCTCAGGGCCACAAATCCAGTACATCCAGCACTTCGATTGGACTAGATCTTATGGTCCCAGCACTACCCTCTTCCCACTACAACATATTAACTGCTGAAATAAAAAGGGAATCCTTATCCATTAACAGATGGCTGTCCGTGAAAGGCTGTCCATTGTGATTAAGGTGGCAGGTGTTCATTCCTATCACAATTCCTGTATAACTCTCATGGGTGGCAACCTCAGGCAAGTAGAGGGAGGACAGAGTGATTGCAGACCAGTGAAATCAGATATTTCTGTGTAGCTGTGGGGAGAGTAGAACTCCCTGAATAATATTGCTGCCACCAATGCCTCCCAAATCTAGGGCTGTGACTTACCAGACCAATAAGTGGGTTTAATCAAGAACAGACCAAGGTTCTCCTGGATGTCCCGGGTGAGTCTCTTGTTGGTTGTCAGTCTTTTCAGTCTGGAAGGTAGAATTAGTTCCAGAACCTCTAAATGTTCAGGCACTACTGACCCCAGTGACAATAAGATTGAAAAAAGATAATAGATCCCAATGCTTCCTCGCTAAGGTCCCCAAACTTCCCATGTCTGGATTTCTTGGTGAGGTGGTATTAGGACCCATTATCTTTTTCAATTCTGTTGTCACTAGGATCATAGTGCCCAAGCATTGAGAGATTCTGGAACCTCATTCCATTCAGTTTGCTAAGTGACAGAGATCTGTTTTATATATGAACATCTTACTGCTGTTTTAGCCTTTATAGTAAACCTATTTTGCAAACATAGCCCAAAGCCATTCCTGCCATTGGCTTCTTTTTCTTAGCTCTTTCTTTGAGCTACGAACTGAGCACATCAATAGTCTCTGAAAGCTTTGATGCTTCCTTGGCAATGACTTCAGTCCTGTTGCATTTACCACAGAACTGCAGTTACTGTCTTATGTGGAGAAGCATATTTGTGGTTGATAAAATGCTAGTTCAATAGGGAAAAAAGTGAATTGTTTATATTGAGCCTTTGCGTTTTTACAACTGTCACTTTTATGAAAAACAAAAGAAAATAATTTTGGTTTCTTCATCTATTCCACATACAGGCTGATTATTAATCACAAGCAAACATTAATAAAGAAAATGCAAGTGAAACCAGGGGGAAAATTATAACTATGGTTTAGTACATAAGATTCCATTTGCTCCAGGGTGGGGGTAGGTTGGCAGGCACTTTCAAGCTTTTAGATTTGTGCAATATTTGATTATGTAAAAAATTACTTTAAAGGTATTTTACTCAGCATAATTACGTGGAGAATAATATAGTATGTAAGATCCTGCAACCCCTACTGTAGCATGAATTCTGAAAAATGAAAATCCCATGGCCCCTTGCATAAATGCAATTGGTTTAATACTATTGTTGCCATCCTTCTCCCAGATTTTTTAGCTGTACAACATTGCCTTTGTAACTCACCATCCCTCTACTAAGAGAGGCGATGGCATAGTGGTTATGTGCAGGAGTTCAGAAATAGATAAAACTTGTTTCAAATAAAGGCACCATCACTAATCTTAGTTTCCTCATCTGTAAAATGGGTATAAACATACTATGTGCCTCATAAACTTATTGAGAGGATCACATGCAATACTGAGTACCTAGTGATTGGCACATTGTAAATAATAAAAGGATGTGTCATTATTACCAGGGTCATAAAAGTCCTTATGGAATAACGACAAGCTATGTGTGTTTTAAGAGGCTCACTTGCCGCATGAGAAGCAGTTTGATGAATGTTAGAAAACTCCTTCCGGATGTGGATTGCCCGTGGACATGGCTTCTACCTCTTCTTCTGAATGACCTGGATGTTTCTAGAAGCTCCAGGTCTTGCAAGACAAATTGAGCTTAAGAGGCCATGTTGCTTGAATTGACTGTGTAAATTAATCCCAAACTAGATTCAAGCTTTAATTTTTACATTATATTATTCTTTCTTTTGAGAGCATTTCTCCTTCTGGACTATGGTGATAATGACAGCTGCTTTCAAGAAATATTTTTCAAAATTGAAGTAATCATGTGGGGTGGGGATGGTCAGAGAAGAAGGAGAAGCTTCCTTGAGAAGAGGATTTGCAGTCGCCTCAGAGCTATACTTATGTTTGCCCATGTATGATCTTATAGTTTGATGATTTCATCCTGACCAGTGTTTCCCAAAGTGTGGTCCTCTGAATTACCTGGTGGTGAGGAAGGTATTTGTTTAAAATGCAGATGCCTTTTGAGATCAGAATCTCTAGGTGATTTCCGTACATACCAAAGTGTGAGAACCTCTGATCTAGAATAACAGAGAACATATTAATGTGACTACTGGCATTATTCCAGCCTGGAGCCTTTCTCACTTTGTTTTGAGAAGAGATTATTAATATTTTCACTTATGTATTCGTTCATGAGCCAGGGGCCTTCCACTTTCACTTTTCTGTAAAATGGGAATTATGAGAGTTACCAAACTCCTTTTAGTAAGAATGAATAAATATTTACTAAGTGTTTGGGGCTTTTGCTGAGAGGTTGTATAAATGTGCCAAGCATTATTACAGGAGAAAATGTAGATGGAGTTGACAGATGTATGCCCCAAATCCCCACTTGACATAATTTTAAAAAAATAGATATTGGAGTGGTGTCAGTGAAGCTTATAGCTGAGCTACTGTTTTGGCCCTGTAAAGGGAGGGCATGCTTAACCTACAGGGAGTTATAAAGCATCAGCTGAGCATTGATGGAGTCAGAAGTCAAATAGAAACCTGTTCTCCTGTGAAAACATGCACATATGTGGAATTGCATTGCTATAATCAGGACACAACCAAATTCACAGATGTGCCCAATTTTCTGTTTCCTCTATATTTTGCCAGTTTCACGGCAAGTGACAAATGAGGAAAGTACTAAACTGATCTTGCATAGCATCTCATGGAGGTTGCTCACAAATCTCACTGGTGGGAATGAACCTCACAAATGTTAATAGTTAAGTGCTACATCTGTCTAATCCATCGCTGGGATACACTAAGCCCTCTGTTACTTTGCATATAGCAAATTGAAGAAATCCCATTATTCCAAGTCAATTTCTGAAAAAAATTTATTTTCTTTAAGGGAAAACAAATTCCTCTCCCTAATGCTTTGCCTTCTTCTATTTTCACATTTTCAAATATATGTGATTGATAATTATAAAATGTAATCTGCAAAGAATATCTGGCTGATGAAATCTGAAATGGAGAAAGATAAGCCCCTAAGTCTTATCTCTCTTGCCCTATGTGTTCCTCACCATTTTCCCCCTTAGCTCCGAAAATCCCAGGAGGCTCTTAAAACAGCCTCTCTATGAACACCCAAAATAGAGGCTGGGATGGGGAGCAGATGGAGTGCAAGTGCTTGAGCACCTGCTTCCCATGTATGAGGTCCCAGGTTCTGTCCCTTGTACCTCCTAAAAACAAACAAATGAAAAAACCATCTCTCGTTGGGGAGCAGATGTAGCTCAGTGGTTGAGCACCTGCTTCCCATGTACAAGGTCCTGAGTTCAATGACTGGTACCACCTAAAAAAAAAAAATAAGAAGCTGGTAGAATTTTTATAGTGTTGGAAGACCAAAATAATGTAGTGGATGACTGTTTTTTTCTGACAGTTTCCTTTGGGGAAAATCACCTGTCTCCATTTAGTGCAATCTTGAGGGCTCTGTCATTTAAGATGTCACTTCTCCCCCACCAATGAGTGAGTGCCTTACCCAAGCTAGGCCGATCAGACATGCTCCCCCAAGACTTTGAATCTTGAGCACCGTGTAGCAAGGACAGGTAGGTGTTCATTCGTTTTAGTGCCAGTGTCTTGCCAATACCATCCGTTAGTTTCTGCTACCCAGATTCCCAAAACGGCCTGAGTCTGGAACTATTCCCAGTCTGTATCTTCAGGCTTTCCTCTGCTTCTTTAGTTCCTCTGTATCCTCTCCATAAATTCTCCTTTTTCTTCACCTAGTCAAAGTATTTTACTGTTACTTAGAAACAGAGGAGTTAATCAAAATGTTTACCAACTTACTTACCTGGAGTCAAAACACTGCAACTGGAACATGCCCCTCACCGAAAAGCATAGCAGCTGTTTCGGGGGCCACCAGAAGCCACCAGCAGAATACAGTGCTGCTTGCAAACCAAGAGCTTTGCTGAGATATTAGATCCCACTTGTCCACCCATTTCAGAAACAATCATGTTTTCACCTGAGCTAAGCTTTACCTCTAGGTGTGTGAAAGAAATAAAAGGTGATGTTAATGGGAGTGGGGGAACCAGGCAAGGTTGGGCAGAGGGACTGGTGGTGGAGATAATATTGAACAGCATGAGTGAGAAAGCATCACCATGAGGAGGCTCATATTAAGAGTAGCTTTCAGATCTGCGGAACAATTAACTCCTTGAGATTCTTTGCGATTACCACAAGAAAGAAAATCCATGGCATGAGAAAGATTGTCCTAAGATAGAAAAAAGCACTAAAGAATACAATATTAGAGGAAGGTTTCCTTTATGACATTAAATGGTATTGATAAATCTCTCACTGGCTTTTATGCATGCCACAGGAAATTAGAATGAACTAGAGCATCCCTACTTAGGAAAATGGGTAAGACAAATTGTTAAAGACCAGCATCTGGTTTTCTTGTGGGAGAGGGCAAAGCTACATTACATGAAGGTCTGATGCAAAAAGCTAACTGCAGGCCTAGGCAGGAGAGTAGGTATGTAAGAACGTGATCAAGCCCGTGCCTACTTCTTCAGCCTCCTTCCCACTGTACCACCTAAGCTCAGCACAATCAAATCCTACGGAACAAGTTACAATTCCTCAAACGCACCATACTGCTTCCTGCCTTGCACAATCATTCCTTCTATCTGTAATCACCTTCTCCACCTTGTCTACTTGGGAATGTCTATTCTTCCAGGGCTCTCCAGTTCATGTGGCATCTCTGTGCACATTAGAAAAAGGCACACCTTACTCAAGACACTTCATTTACCTGTTGAACAATTGTCAAATTATACTGATTTTGTTAGAATAAAACCCTTTACTAAAATTTTTAGGAAAAGTATTATTTAAAATACATTGATCAGGAGGCGGATGTAGCTCAGTGGTTGAGTGCTTGCTTCCCATGTATGAGGTTCTGGGTTCAATCCCTGGTACCGCCTAAAGAAAACAAAACAAAACAAAACAAAAACAAATAAAATACATTGATCTGTAAGGTCTATGATATAAACAATGTCCCCCTAGGGTTAAACAGTACACAACCTGCACAATCATCCTTGGTGGTTCTAGATGGCAAAATAGCTTTCAAAGCTCATCTGAGAAACCTTCTCTGTATCTGTTGCCACTATGTCTCAAATGCTGGTAACATTTGGCAACTGTCATTTTATTTGGATGTATTTGTTTATATGGCTATCACTCCCACAAGAAAGTGGAAACACTTTGAGAGGAGGACCTTTTCTTATTGACCTCTGTAACTCCAGTGACCAGCAAATCCATCTGGCAAGTGCTAGATGCTCGGTAAACTTTTGTTGAACAAATGTCCATACATGGTACCCAATGTAGGGTCTTACACATAAATAGCATTTAATGAATTAAACTCTAAGAAACAAAAACTGGTGGTACTGGCTCTTTTAAACCACCCCGTATGTGCTTTAAGATATTAATGATAAAATACCAAATTCGTCTTTTAATACTGTGAGTTGCTGGTACCTAGCACAGATGAACATTTGCTGAATGAATAAATGAGTGATCATGATCATGAACAAAGAAAGTGTCATCATCATTCTTCTTTATAGACCAGAAATAATACTAAGACTTCTTTTCTTAATGATGTGTGGAGCTTAGAGTAGTTGAAAAGTCTATCAGCATTACAATAAATGTTTGAGAAAATGTGTTTTCCCTAATATGAATGAAAATATCTTTCCTAATAAGATTTTATATGTAGTAATACAGAGAAGGGTAAAAGCCCATAATATTAGGTACAGAATAAAATGTTGCTGTGAGGTTAAAGGCTTTTTGTTTTCAAATTTTTAAAGTAAGATAATGTTCCAGAGCAGACAACTTATCTATTACATTGGTTAAATGTTCCATTTGGCCTTTATACTGTGACATCAGCAAAAACATTGACGAGCGGAGATAAGTCAGAACTTCTGCTGCGTTTCACATTCACAAGAAAACATCCAAGGACACAAACATAGTTGAAAGCAGGGACTTTATTTTATTTTATTTTTTTTTTAAATTCAAAGGAATTCATTTTATTCACTGATATGCATCACTGTCACAGAGTCAATATTAGGAAGTATTCATCATTTCTCTATTTTAACTTGTGTAATTTCTCTTCAGGGACTTTGTTTTTAAAAAAGAAAGTGAATGTCCAGAAACTCTTGCTGGGCCATCCTGAATTTTTACACCTTCAGAACCTACGTTTAATTAAAATTAATGTTAGTGATGATAATCCTTATCATCAAAGATCTCATTCTATTCCATATATGCTATTCACTAGGGCAGGAAAGTAAACAAAACAAGGACTAAATGAAATGTTTTCCCTGGTTAACCCTGAAATCCCCCAAAATCCCCTTAATCAAAAGACCCAAACAGTCCCTTTACTAGAGGTTTTACTAGTTTGTATTAGTATAGGACCAGCAGGCTCTACGATAGTATATTTGTTAGTAGGGTTGAGGTGGCTTTTTAGGGACAAGAAGTTTTTGAAACATTGCATTAGGTCTGATGAGAAGCCCATATATTCCTCCAGGTATATGTGGTATACACGAAATGGGTAATGAGTGAATGTGATTGGTTATTATGACCAGTGGATATTGTCAGGTTGTTTTAGACAATGGGTAAAAAAGGTTTAGTGTCTGGGGCCTATAAGGCTTCAAGGGACTGAAAAACAGTTTAAGAACTGAAATTTAAAAAAATTCCAAAATGCAAAATGTGCAGAATTGAAATAAATGTTTAATGAAATGTCTCCAAAATGCAATATTTTTATTTATTTATTTTATTTTTAAAGAAGCTTTCGACTACATAAATGTTACATAAAAAATATTGGGGATTCCCATATGCTCCACCCCGTCCGCCTCCCACACTTTCCCACATTAACAACATCCTTCTTTTGTAAGGTACATTTATTACGATTAATGAACACATATTGAAGCATTGCTACTAACCACGGACTATAGTTTACATTATAGTTTACACTCTGTCCCACACAATTTTGTAGGTTATGACAAAATATATAATGGCCTGTATCCATCATTGTCATGTCATGCAGGACAATTTCAATGTCCCAAAAATGCCCCCATATTACATCTATTCTGTCTTCTCCCTTCCCTCAGAAACTCTGGTGGTCACTGCCTTTATGTCAATGATAAAAGTTCTTTCATTGTTAGGATAATAATAAGTCTATAACAGAATAATAATAAGTCTACTTTAGTCCATTGTCCATTCCCCAATCTTGATTTGGGGATGGTGATGCCCACTCTGTTTCTAGTTGAGAGGGGCAAAATGCAATATTATCTCAAATTCGTTTACTGTTAAATTTGGAATTCATGAAATTTTTGTTATATTTGAAATCAATTTGTAGGCTAGATTTATTACTTTGTGAGTGATCGAGAAATCATAGCCAATCGTAAATTAAATGTGTTTTTCATAGCCAAATAATTTCAAATGCAAAATTATAAGCATCGATTTAAAAATGTATGAAAATTATACATAATATGGAATATGGCTGCATTTTCATATATTTGATCTCATTTTTTTTTGCATGGGAGTCCCCAAAGGGAAGATTATCTGGGGCCTACAAAGGCCTTTCAGACCCACAGTAATTCTCTCACTTGTGGTGAAAAAGAACCCAGAGCCAGGACACATGGTCCCTTCCTTCTCTTCTCTTACAGGGTCAGCCATATGGAGCAGAATACAGCAATGCAGGGTCAAAGGAGCACTTGGGTTTGTGGTCCAAACACCGAGGGTCAAGTTCCAGGTCTGCTACTTCCTTTGTTATATGGCCCAGGGGACCAAGACTCTTCACTGCAAAAAGGGGGATTGAAGTAATAAAATGAGACAAAATACTGGATTGTACTAGATGATATTCTAGTTTATAGGACAAAACAGACTACTATGTGTAATTTCATATGTTTCTGCCTAATATATAAAAGCATTTTATAAAATGTAGTGTAAATGATTATAGGCATGAAGATTCAGGGGGAATTAAAAAGTAAGGAAGAGAGAGAAGAGATTCTGGCGAGCGCCTGCCTAACTTTAGTCAGGATAGCATTGTAAGGGTTAAAGAACCACAGAGGCGTCTAAGTTTCTTAAAGCCAGAGGCAGCTCTTTGATCAGTGGCCTGGCACCCCCTGTGTCAACAATTATGTCCCCCTCCCCAACATTCCCAAAAACTGTTGTTACTTAGAGGTCTTTGTAGAAATTTTATGTATCCCCAAAGCAAAAAGAGATATTACTTAGACCTTTTTTTCCAAACACACACACATACATACATACACACCCTCCCTGCCTCCTTCAAAGCACATGGAGAAAATGGAGTGTAATTTCCAGTCCTGTAAGCTTGCATTTACTTGGTGGAGCTAACAGATTCACAACTCCCAATAACCTATTTAATTATTTTCATATCCATCTCTGTATTAAACTCCACAACTAGTCAGATGTATGTATTTTTGCCTTCTACAGACTTGCTTTTTCTTTTAAGTTTGCAGGTTCTGGAACCACTGTCTGCCCTGCGCACAACTTGATTTTATTAATGGAGCCACAGGGGCCCCTCTGAACTGGCTCCACTAACGGTGAGGAGGATGAGCCCCTTGGCTCGTTAGATTCATTTCGTCATTAATTTAAGAAAAAAAGGGTTAGCAGATTTTAGATAAAACGCCAGCAGGTATCACAGAAAGCTGTGGAAAAAAACTTCTCAATTGGCTATCTTGCCAGAGAGGAGGCATTGTCACATGTTCCTTCCTCCCTCTTGCAACTTACCGCCACTTGCAGCTGGGGCGGGGCGGGGGGGCGGGGAGTGAGGGCAGAGAACTTTCTAGAGGGTTCCAGATGTTCTCAGAATCTCCTGACTACCACACTTGCTGGTATGGATTATGGGAGAGGGAAAAGAGAACTGAAAAGAAAAAAGGGGAAGGAGAAAGGGGGAATGGAACCAGCCCTCCAGTCTCCTAACTCCTACTTCATCGTGGCTCCTGACTGCTGAGGGCCGCCTGGGAGTGGTTTCCGAGGCTCGGACTGTGACCACCCTGCTATAGATTAATTCTTTCCTCTTATAAAGTTGGTCTTCGGTATACCTAATGAGGGAGAAATAGGATGTGATTTTTTTTTTCCCTTCAGAATCACTCCAGTATGATCTGCAGAATGATTAGCGTGGCTCAGCCTCAGTTGGGATATTATGGCTTAAATTATTCCTATTAGTTTCCAGCTGACCTTGGAACACAAACATTACATCTGATTTCAATGAAACTTTAGACTTTGTTGTTCTCAGTTAACTAATGAAACAGTTGAACCTTCCCATGACTTGCCATAATTATAATAAAAGAGTAAGTATTACCACGAATAAAGCAAGCTGAATTACAAAATGGCAAAGTGGTATTCTGGAAGTTGTGTACAAAGACACTGAAAATGTGAACAGAATGTAGTGCCATCCAAAAGGTTGATGCATTACTGCTGAAATACATCCCCACCTGGCAGCATTACTTTTATACAGTAAGTTTTGGCACAACTGACTGGTTACAAGAAACATTATGTTAACAGGAAAAGCCACTTTAAAAGTCTGTTTGATGCTTAAAACTCTCAAGTACACTCTAAACGTTTAAACCAATACTCCAAACTGATTAAAGCATTTATGGAAAATAAAAGCATTTTGCCACGCAGAGAAGATGAGGGATCTTGGTTGTTGTTGCTTGCTTGTCTTACTGAAGTATAGAACAGAAACCCCACATTTGACAGATTTCCCAGCTCTAATTTAGTTTTTAAAGTTTAAGAGTTTATGCACCCCAGTTTATCCAAACTCAATGGATTTTTAAATAAAATATAATGACGCTCCAGCCAAAGGGCCTCGAGGGATGGTGTCTTCTTCATGAGCATATTCCTAGTACTGAATATAGTGCCTGGCACACAGTAGGTAGTTAATAAATGAATTATGAAAACTAGGTTCCTGAAAGGTGGGAACTCAGCCTCATAACTCACTTTGGAGCACATCCGGATCACAGCACATTTAAATAGACCTATCACAGACATTTCACCCAAGCTGCTTTCTGGAACTGGAGTGTCATATAACAGCATCCTTCCCCAGCTCCACACATGCCAGGGGTGCTCTTCTTCATCCTTCAAGTCATTTTCTCTGAAGATCCCCAGACCTGTGATGCCCGAGACTCTAGAGCCAAACAGTCTGGGTTTGGTGTCTGGCTTTGCCGCTTATAAGCTTTGTGACCTTGGTAAATTACTTGACTGTTCTGTGCCTTAGTATCCCTGCATGCAAAATGTTTGTGTGTGTGTGTGTGTGTGTGTGTGTGTGTGTGTGTGTGTGTGTGTGTGTGTGTGAAGATTAACTGGATTAAAGTGTATCATATAATGTCAACAAATGTTGGTACCTAGTGCCTTGAGTTACTTGTCACACTGTACTGCAATTATTTGTTTATTTGTATTTCCTTTGCTCAATTACAATTCCTAACAGGTAGGACTTCTGTCTTTTTATTTTTCTACTCCCAGGTTTATAAAGCATAGCTCTAAACTTGGTAAATTAAGCAATAAATGTTCGCTGATTTGAATAGACTAAAATCAGCCCATTTGCTGAGAGCGCAGTGAGGTCAATCGCTCTCATTCTTTGGAATGTTCCTTCCAATGGAGAAAACTGTTTGAGTTAGAAACTTGTAAATCCCACATCCTGTGATTCACCTTGCTGGTAACAAATTAAAGCCATCTAATCTTCTCCAGGAATTCTATAATAGGACAATGTCTAATTTTGGGCAGGCTTTCTTATAGTGACATACAAATTGATTTGCAGTGTGATTTTGCCTTTAAGAAATATTTTCTTTTCCTTATTATTATTTTAAGGAAATTCAGATCATTCTTTATGTTTTTCATTTACTGAATGAAAGACACCTCCTTCCCAGCTTGCACAACCAGGGTTAGGGAAGAGGATAGGTTTCAGGTCAACAATTTCTTATAAAACTACCATTGATTAGAATAATCTGCTGGATTTTCCCCCAACTTCTAACCACATTTTTAAAAGTTGTACAAAGTGTTTTCCCAGTTGCTGTTCTGAATGATGTCATTCCCCGAGAAACCTCACAATCAAAGAAAAATCACAACAAAAAATGCACTTTTAGGCCACAAAACACAGAATAAAACTGAAGTTATTTTGTTGATTCTAGAAAAATAATTGCTTATAGACTAAGCACTTGGTGTTGAGCTTTAGCATTCCATGTTAAAGATAAAGTAGGCTAATTTATAGGAAAATACAGCTGGTACTTGTATAGAACAAAAATTGTGACAGTGGTAAATAAATGACTAAGATTTGGAAAACCCTGGGTAAGAGAATATTCCCGGGGTCACTCAACTGTGGGCACTGATGAGAAATGATCAGCGTTAAATCCTGGGGCTAGGATTTCAACACAGGTCTTTCCTATCTATGTTCCTACCAGGGTCTGCCTAGGGGAAACTAGATTTGTATTTGGTGGGCTTGAAGGCTAGCCACCACCTTGTCAGTCTTTGTATAACAAGAAAGCAAGAGATCTGTGCCTAGCAGTTTTCCCTTTCTTCCTCTCTTTGCTGTAGCAAGAGAACTTGAATTTCTTATTACCCTTATGTAATAGGCTCTTCTCTCCGCTGAGGGGGTTCAAGGTCCTAATTGAAGTTGGCATGTTTTTTATGGAAATGAACCTCAGAGTTGCCCTTGTTAAAAACAAGTTTGCCACTTGACAACAGGAAATACAGACAAAAAGAGGGCTTCTAGGTCATTGGCTCCACCGTCTGCCAGCATGAGATCTTCCCATTCCCTACAGAGTTATTTCCAGTTCTTGGTCCACTCCAGTCTTCTGCTTCCCCAGTCCCACCCTACAGCCAATGCAATACCAGTTGACAGTGTCACTCTTAGAAAACATCATTCCTGGCAGTCTAGATAGTTATTAACCTTGATTCCCTATGGTGAAGTGTATCTTTTGTGTTTCCCCCACATTAGCACAAACATTTCCCGAGTGCCTGTTTTGTGCCAAGCCCTGAGGCTGGGCTGGGAGATGCACAGCTGAGGAAGATCCAGTTTCTGAATGGCTGAGCCTCTACAAAACTAGCTATTTTTACTTCTCTCTTGCCGATTTCCTGCTGTCCTTTATTCTCAGGGCTAGCCCCAGGCCAAGTTAGGAAATGGGGCAGGCTCTGTGCATTCCCTCATCCTCTCCCAACTCTTCAGGCACACAGTACCCCACACAGTCTGTCCCCCATCCTCTAATAACTGATATCAGCTTTTTAAAGGTGACTGAATTTAATTCACTTTTCATGCCTTCACTCTGCTTGTAAATCGAAAGTTTTGTGTTCTATAAGTGGAAGAAAGCCTTTCCAAGACTCCAAAATCATATTCCACATTTTAGCCACAAAGAAGGTTAGCCTGAGGGGTCAGATTGGAAAGTTACTTGGTTGTGGCCAGAAAACCTAGCCTTAAGACCCAACTCAATCACTAACTGGTTGGATGCATCTGGGCAAGTCACCTAACCTTGTTAGGTTTGACAGCTTCACCTTATAAAATGGGGCTGGCTGCCCTACTTGAAAGGTTTCTATGAGACACTGTTTAAACAATGCAAGCGGTCTGTGAATTGCCAAGTGCTATGTAAATGTCAGTGATTCAATTGCATAGTGACACCTGGATTCAGTGTACTACCACACTCTGCTTTCTATCTATTAGGTTGTCCTTTGTCCTCTATTCCCTCTCTCATGAGGCAAGGCCTGAGAGAACTCCTATAGTTTTAGGGGCAAAAACAGAGTTTGCTCTCCTCCTTCCCAAAGAACAAGTAGGAACTCTCTTGCCCCATCTGAGTGCCCACTCTGGCTTTGGGGCTGCAGAAGTTAGTATCATGAGGTCCCAAACACTCTAAGTAAGAAAGATCTTCCTAACCTGGGCCTGTAGATCCAGAGCTCTGTGAATGGATTTTAGGGATTTGACAACTCTTTCAAAGTGGTGTGCAAAATTGTGTGATATGTGTGCTTGCTTTTTATCTTTTCTGAGAAAGAACCCATAACTTCATCGATTTTCAAAGGGTCCTTGTGAGGCAGACTAGATTAGGAATCAATAGACGGATCTGGAACCTGGCAGGAAACCCACATGGCCATGGATACCCCACAAGATGGCTGCTGGAAGAACCTTGCAAGATCCCCTATTTGGAACGAGATTTCCTGCGGAATTAAGGAGAAGCTCCAGATATTCTCCAAGGACCTTATCCTGGGGCCCTCCCAGGGATTGAGGGAGGGTAATCAATCAAAACTGCAAACAGCTGGGACTCCTCCCCCATCATTAGCAAAGGGGCAGAATAATTAATAGTTCAAAAAGCAAGTGTGGAAGTTACAGCAGTTCTTTTCCCTTTTTTCCTTTGCCCTGTTCTTACCATGTTTTTCCCCTGCTCTTGCCTTTTCTCCCCCTGCCTGGATCAGCATGCAAGTAAACCTGGGGATTTGTAATCTGTAACTGGGAATTGTAGCCTGTAAATCAGCCCTCTTTATCTCTTTTCAGCCGCTTTGCTCTCTACCTGGGACCCATAATCTGTTATTTTCTCCCATTTCTCTTCTCTCAGTTCCTTAATAAATTACTGGCCTAACTAAACTGGCTTGCACTTAAAATTCATTTTTTGTAGCTTAGCCAAGAACCTAGAAAAAAATCCAGCAACACTTAGCCCCAATAGGTGAAAAGTTCACTGCCTTAAAAAATCTTTATAAAATTATTGCAATGGTTTTATGTGGATCAGGTTACTCCATGGGCAGGAGAGAAAAGCATGGATCGAATTCAAATCCTCTTATATATTATTATTTTTAAAGATTTATTTTATTTATTTATCCCCCCTCCCCTTGTTGTTTGCGGTCACTGTCTGCTCTCTGTGTCCATTTGCTGTGTGCTGTCTGCATCTGCTCGTCTTCTCTTTAGGAGGCACCGGGAACTGAACACGGGACCTCCCATGTAGAAGAGAGGCGCTCTGTCACCTGAGTGACCTCAGCTCCCTGGTTTGTTGTGTCTCTCATTGTCTTTCCTCTTTGTGTCTCTTTTGTTGCGTCATCTTGTTGCGTCAGCTCACCGTGCCTGCCCACCATGCCAGCTTGCCTCTCCAGCTTGCCTCTCCAGGAGGCACCAGGAACCGATCCCGGGACCTCCCATGTGGTAGGTGGGAGCCCAATCACTTGAGCCACATAAGCTTCCCTATATTATTTTTAATAGATAAATTGCCACTTTATGAAAACCATTTTCAGAGTCTCCATTTTGGGGGTACTTTTCTTATATATATATTTATCACATTTTTAAAAATAGACTAATTTGTTATAGCAATAATCGCATGCATTTTTTAAAATGAATAAATCTTACCCCCCAGCCTACCCCCAGATTACTGACTTACCAACAGGAATGAGGTTTAATCACATTTCCCCTGCTTTCCATTTTTTCCCACTGTTATCTCAACAGCCTCCATTTTTCTACCATTTATATTCTACAGTCATTATCAAATCTTTTGTGCTTTGTACGTAGAGTGATCAGAAAAATTAAAAGTCAACATTATGATTCTACAAATATTATACACCTTTCAACCAAATATCATAGACCCATAGAGAGAATGTGACATTTTCCCTTGAAGAAGAATCTTTAAGTATATTTATATGTATTTAAATAAATATATTCTTTCATTATATATATGATTTTATATATACACATGTATATACTTTTATAATTTCTCTGTTGCTTTCTTTACTTTTTTCTGTTTCTTGATTCTCATTTCTTCCTCTTGTTTATATATGTGTTTTTTTGTTTTTTTTTTTCTAGAGTGTATTCTCTTACAATTTTGAAGGCATTGTTTCATTGTCATCTAGCATACAGTTTTAAGGAAAAATTCTGTTGTCCCTCTGATTCCCAATCCTGTGTAGGTAATAAGGTACTTATGAGTACTGCTTGCCAAGTATTTTAGGTGCTTTTCCTTTCCTCGCATATGGTAGAGTTGTATTCTTGACCCCCTTGAGCTTAGAGAGGCCATGTGACTAATTCTGGCAAATAAGTTGTGATTGGAAAGGATGGGTATCACCTCTGGCTGGAAGTGTTTATTCTGAGATTCTCCAGAACTCCTTTTCCCTATGCCATGGCAAATGCCAAGGACCCACGCAGAGACTCCTCCATCAGCTTGGGTCCCAGAGTGAGGGTGGAGATGACACAGGAGCAGAGCCTCTCTATCTCTGCTGTGTATTCTGGAGAAACTCAACCTCAGTTCTGATTCTTCCTCAGTCCTCAAACCCCTCCCAATGAAGCTTCAGGCACCAATTGCCCATTTTCTTTAGTGTCATTTTCTGCCTTTAGCCTAAGGGCAAAAGTTCCCTCTATCAGCCACTTTATGTCCAGAAAGGGTTAGGTATGTCTTTAAAGGATTACCCTGGAAACTGACCCACACCACCCATTGCATTTAGTGACTTTGAACTTGTGGAATTTTTCTGGCGCTCTTTGGGATGTCCCAGGCTTACCTCTGATATCTTGGGCTACAGTTTCCTCTGCTCTTTTTCTATCTGATCATATATGTTTTCTGTATTCTAAGAATTCTTCAACATATTTTATGATGTTTTCCAGTACCATTATGCTTTTATTAAAACACACACACACAAACTTTGCTGTCATTTCAAAGGGATCCTGGGAGAGAGGGGGAGGTAGATAGCTGTGTTCAGACTGCCTTTATTTAACTGGAAGTTAAATGCCCAATTTTAAACAAGGGTTATCTCAAGCAAGAATTCCTAATGGAAAGGGGAAATATCAGATTGATTCCAAGTTGTCTATGTAAAAGTGAAACATATTAGACCTTTAAGAAAATAAACCATCTCCATCTCCTGGGCATTGCATGATCTCTTGATAAACAATTGTACTTAGGTTTTAGAATCACAATTTAGAAGGACATGGAAAGATTAGAGAGGCTTACAAGGATATAATAAAGATGATTCAAGGCTTGGATAATAGCGTATTTGAAAAGACGTAAATGGAATTAGGATTATTTATTTTACCACCCAAAAATTTTGGATTATAGTGCGGTTCCAAGTGTATAAAGTGCTAATGTGCAGATCAGATTTTCTGTATCTCCACCAAGGCCAAAGTAAGTAGAAACTGACTTTGCAGTAAAAGAGCTTTAGGTGAAAAATACAAAAAGAAATGTTTTGGGAGATTTTATATATATGTTTAGAACACCGTGAACAAAGTTTTCAACAATGGCTAGCATATTTCCATCTTATTTAATAATTGAAAATACTTTCCAGATTTTCATCAATGTTCTCATACACTTTTTAAATAACATAATTCTATCACTATATTTTACTTTGCTTTAAGAACAAATGTGAAGTGCTCTTTATCCTTTAATAGCTGTTTGTTTCTTTATTAATAAGATTTGCCAAGAATATTTATAGAACTCTAGCAAAAATTTTCATAACAAAAGCTTTGGGATATACAAAATTTTGTAAGAATATAAGCATTCTGATGATCATTGTCAAAATTTATTAGTACTACACTAAATTATTTCTATTTGTCAAATAATTTTATCTGTAAAATAACACTATGGATGTAAAATTATTGTCTGGATTAGTTTAGGAAACTAGATTTAAACATTCAGTGATTTACTAAGGAATAAAAAGTCAAAAAGCTGACAAATCTAGAATCAAAACCTTATATTTTCTAGTCCAAAAAAATACTCTTTAAGAGTAATCTAAATTTCTTCCTTACAGAATAAATTGTTTAATTTATCAAAGAGCTCTCCATAATAAAATTCTCTGAAATTG
>JAQZBX010006993.1:21864-34035 GCA_029593785.1 Cabassous unicinctus | reverse complement strand
TTTGGCACAATTGGGGAATAGATTATGGGACTGTCAATAAAGCTGTAAGCAAGCGACCCCTTTATCATCCTTCTGACATGACATAATTCTTGAGAAGCCTGAAACAGCATTGTGTTGTGTTGGGGTATTTCTGCCAACTATTAAAAAGCTCATATTTAACTTTTCCATTATGGACTTGAGCCTTCTTTGGAAGTTATCCTTTTCCAATAAATTCTTCCCAGCAACATTTGATAGGTCAGCAATAACACGTACTCTTGTTAGTTATAAACCCTAAGCTGGTTATTGTTCTATATTCAATTATCTCTTGTGGTATAGTTTTTATTTTTTTTTTCTTCCTTATTTCATTATTTTGGTAGAACATCCAACAAGGAAAAGCAGAAAAAGAGAAAAATGTTTTTTATTAGGACTATTTATTTCAGCCAAATAATATTTCAGGTTGTCCTACTATTGTAATGTAACTGGATTTTGTCTTGGGGTTCTTGACTATGCTGCAAAAAATGGATTTCAGGACCATGCCACGCTGATTAGGCCGGTAATTTATTAATGAGGAAGGAAATTTATTAATGAGGAAGAGAAATGGGAGAAAATAACAGATCATAGGTCCCAGGTAGAGAGGAAGGGGCTGAAGAGTGATAAAGAGGGCTGATTTACAGACTACAATTTCCCATTATAGATTATAAATGCCCAGGTTTTACTTGCGTGTTGATCCATGTGGGGGTGAAGACGGCCAGAACAGGGGTCCAAAGGCAAGAGAGAGAGATTCGGCCTTTGTGCTTGTTTTATCAATCATTAATTACTTCAACCCTTTGCTAATGGCATGGGAGGAGTCCAACTGTTTGATATTTTGATTGATTACCCCACCCATCAATCTCCCAGGAGGACCCAATGATAGGGTCCCTGGAGAATATCCAGGGCTTCTCCTGGCTTCCAGAAGAAATCTCATTCTGAATGGGAGAATCTGTAAGAGTCTTCCAGTACCCATCTTGGGGGTATCGATGTCCGCATGGACTTCTTGCCAGGTTCCAGATCCACCTATTGATTTGCTATTTACTAGCCTGCTTCAGTAAGACTTCAAATGCATACAATGTTAATATGCAGATCAGATTATTCTGTAACTCCACTAAGGTCGAATTAAGTAGAAACTGACTGACTTTAACTGTAGAAAAAGAGCTTTAGGTGAAAAATACAAAAAGACCTATCCGAATGATAGGGTTTTTAACATTGGCAATGATATACCCAAGGAGAGGACAAAAACTAGTTCTTTGATTCTTAAAATAAAATAAAATAAAAAGTTGTAAAATCTGCCCTACTTCAATGATAGAGATCTTTCAAATTTCCATGAGGCAGGAATCCTGGTTCTGTCTTTGTATGCTGGGGAATGTCATGGAGGTCTTTGCAAATTAGAGGTAAGGCCTAGAATAAAACTGCTGGTTTACAGGACCCAAAGTTTGCTTGGGGAGTGGTGGTGGGGTACACATCTGCTGTCTTTAGCTGGTTAAGGGAGGTGGATGTCTAGTAAGTGGAACAACAATACAGCTTTATCCAGGTGTCTGCAACTTAGTTATAGAATACACGAATTGGGTTTCTCCAGAGGCTTAGAAACCAAAAGGTCATTGAAGACTTCATTCATTCACTCGTTTGTTATTTACCAATTTTATTAAGCATTAATCAAATATATAACATTGGGTTGGAGTTGAGAAAACAAAGAAATGCTCTTGACAGTTGTCACAAGAGCACAGTGGTTGACAGAGAGATGCCAGAAGACACAAAGGATAAAGTTTCCTTAATGTCAAAAAAGGACCCAAGATCTTACAAAACTAAGACAGCCACTTGATGCCAATGACACGAGCTGACAAGGGTAAAGGTAAGGATCCTGGTGGGATCTTTAGGAAGCTCCCTTTGCCATTTCCAGGAAGACTTTAATCTCTAGCCCCATCCAACTGCTCTGAAGTCTCTGGCTTTATGGCTATCTCCCAGCTAGTTGCAAACAAATGACAAGCACTTTAGCACCTTGCCAATCACCGGTATGGCGTATGGCGTGAGGATCAGCAGCAGCATTTCCTGGGAGCTGATGAGAAATGCAGAATCTCTGGCCTAACCCCAGACCAAGTAAGTCAGAATTCACATTTTAACAATATTTCCAGGCAATTTATTTGCACATGAAAGTTTGAGAAGCATTGTTCCAACACATTTGTAAAGGCTTCCAGGGAAAATGAGTGAATTTAAGGTCAGAACCCTGGGGTCTGTTCCTAGATGATCTCTCACATTGCCCAAGCTGAACCGGGTGTGGTCTTCTGGAAGTCCATTCTGGCAGGCCTCCTACTTTTTATTTTTTTAGGTACAGGGACCAGGGATTGAACCTGGGACCTTCTATGTGGGAAGCCGATGTTCAACCACTGAGCCACATCGGCTCCGCTGAGTTGAATTTTTCCGTCACATCAGCTCCCCAAGACCTCCTTCTTGAAAAGCATACACTCTTCTTAAGGAGACCAGATCTGCCTAAAGTAACTTAATAACAAGACAAGGCAGCGTATGATTGTTAATATGAGAAACACACAAAAAATAGGAGTTCATAAGTTCAAAGAAAACCAGATACAGGTAGAAGCTAATGCAGCTGAGAAAGTCCTTTCTGAAGAGCTGGCACTCAAGGCTTCTAAAGCAGCGATTCTCAAACTAAAGCATGCATCAGAATCCTCTGGAGGATTTGTTAAAATGTAGATTGTTGGACTACACCCCCAGAGTTTTGAGTCAACAAATCTGCCCTTGGGGCTTAGAATTTACATTTCTAATAAGTTCTTCCTCCTGTTCCCACCCTACCAAGCTGATGTTGCCAGTCCTGGAAGCACATTTTGGAAACCTCTGTTCTAAAACACTGGTGTTCAGCTTAGGTGGGGGAGGGGATGAGTTTGCCGCCCCTCCCACTCCCGGGCACATTTAGCAATGTCTAGAGATATTTTGGCCATCATAACTGGGTGGTGCTACTAAAATCTAGTCTACAGAGGCTCAGGACGCTGCTAAACATCCTACAATGCACAGGATAGCCCCCTACAAAAAAAGAATTATCCAGCCCAAAATGTCAATGGTGCGGAAGTTGAGAAACCCAGCTGGAAGGCAATGATACTAAAACACCTGGTAAGACTTGAAATCTCCTGCTACCTAGGCTGCAGCCCAGGTCAATTGAATCGGCATTTTGGGGATTGAGACCCAGGCAACAGTACTTTTTAAAGCTCCCCAGGTGATTTCAATGTGCAGCCAAGGTGGATGACAGCTCTTCTAAAGAATGAGAAATATGTGAACAGGAACACAGTTAACATTGTTCTGGTGAATACCTGTTTGCTTCCAGATTCATTTTCTACTTCTCTGTATCCAGCTCAGGGCCCCAGGAGGCTGTTCATGAGCCGAATTACCCAGGCTCTTTGCTTTCTGGCTTCTGGTTTAATTCAGGCAGTAAGAGGCACCAGGTAGAAATTAAAGGAGGGAAGAGAGAGAGAGAGAAAGCAGGTTATGTATTCTTTTCCCCTCTCCCTCCCTGCTTTACCACAATTCTGGCAGTAGTTTTGTTTCTCTATGACTACAGCTGTTTGGGGTGGCTATTTTTCTATAGATTTAGCTCTCAACTGGGTTCTGGTCATCCTCTTCCTCCCTGTCCCTTCAGGCATGGGGTAAGAGAAGTTTGCTGCTGGCTCACTAGTTAATACTTGGGTGCTTCTGTATTCGTTATTGGTTTCCTCAGCCCTACACATATGATGATAAATGACCCTGTCACACAGGGCCCATCTCAGAAAGGCTCTGCACTTGGTTAATGTCCTGCTGCAACTCTTTTGAAATTCTTAATAATATTTTAACAAGATTTTATACTTTCTCTTTAAACCACTGTCATACCCACATAATACTACTGCTAGTTAAACATTATGTTGGGTTTTCACTAAAAGGAAAGCTAAAAAATGTAACATGGGACTATATAGCATAGTAAAACCTCATGTGAAATATGAATAAGGGTAAAATTGCATAAATAAGACCGTTTTTCTTTGAAACTGAACAAATGTAGGTTAATACTACAAAATGTTAATATCATACAAAAAACATATGCTAAGTGAAAGAAACCAGACACAAAGTACTACATATTATATGATTACATTTATATAAAATGTAAATATAAATCCATTTATAAAGATGAAATTAGATAAGTGGCTATGTAGGACTGAGGAAGGACTGCTAAGGGGTATGGAGTTTTTCTTTTTGGATTAATGAAATTGTTCTAAAATTTTCTGTGATGATGAATGCACAACATTGTGATTATACTAAAAGTCATTGATTATACACTTTGGATAGATCATATGGTATGTGAATATATCTCAATAAAACTGCTTGTACAGCAGGGGAAGCATAGAGAAATTGAGAGGCAAAGAATTTTCTTGTCTCTTCTTTATTATTATTATTGAAATAAGGAAAATGCTCTAATGATTGAAGTCATGAATGCACAACTATGTGATTATACCAAATACCATTGATTGTACACTTTTGATGAATGGTATGCTTTATTAATATGTGCCAATAAAATTGATTTGTTTAAAATAATATTTTAACAAGGGGCCCTGCGTTTTCTTTTTTTTTCACTGGACCTGCAAATATGCCATGATGCCAGGATCCTGACTGATATTAAGTTGTTCTTGATAGGAAGGAAATGGCATGAGCAAGATTTGGAGTTTAAAATACACATTCTTTATTGGGGGAACTATAAAATTTCCATTTCCACCTTGGTTGAAAAGGATAATCCATGGTCACTTCTACCAGCAATCTCATAGTGATCTCCTAGAGTCAGAATCTAGAACATAGGTTACCAAGGACAGGGGTAGGGGTAGAGAATAGAGAGTTAAGGCTTAAAATGTGTGTATAAGTTTTGGTATGTTGTATTTTCATTTTCCTCAAGATATTTCCTAATTTCTCTTGTGATTTCTTCTTTGACCCATTGGTTATTTGAGTACATTGTTAACAGAATAAAAATAAATTTTAAAAAATTCATGGAACTACACTAAATAGTAAACCTCAAGTTAAACCATGGACTTTAAATAATAGTACAATTATTAAAATGTGCTATCATCCAAATATGTGATTATACCAAATACCATTGATTGAACACTTTGGATGAATTGCATGCTTAATTAATATGTATCAATAAAATTGATTTGCTTTAAAAAATGTACTATCATCAATTGTAACAAATGTTCCATACTAATGCAAGGTTTTGGTGGTGGGGTAGCCTATGGGAATCCTGTATTTTATGTATGATTGTTCTGTAAATCCACGACTTCACTGATGAAGGGGAAAAAAAGTTTTTAAAGAGTATGTTGTTTAATTTCCACATATTTATGAATTTTCCATTTCTCCTTCTGTAATTGATTTCTAGTTTAATTCCATTGTGGTTGAAGAAGATATATAGTATGACTTCAATATTTTTTTATTTACTGAGACTTGTTTTGTGATCTAAGATATGGTCTATCCTGCAGAATGATCCATGGGCATTCAAGAAGAATATGTATTCTGTTCTTGTCAGGTGACGTTTTAGTTTCCTTGACTACTCAAGCAAATACCATGCAATGGGTTGGCTTTAAAAATGGGAATTTATTAGCTGACAGTTTTGAGGCTAAAAGAAAGTCCAAATCAAGGCATCATCAAGGTGATGCTTTCTCCCCAAAGGCTGTGGCATTCTAGGGTTGGCTGCCGGCAATCCTTGGCTCCTCTGTCACATGACAAGGCACATGGTGGTGTTTCCTAGTCTCTACCTACTCTTCTGGGTTCCCTTGATGTAGCTTCTTGCTTCCTGTGGCTATATATATATATATTTCATTTTCTTATAAAGAATTCTGTAATAGGATCCTTAACTGAAGTAACCTGATCAAAAGGTCCTGCTTACAATGGGTTCACACCCACAGAAATGGATTAGGTTTAAGAACATGTTTTTCTGGGATACATACAGCTACAAAATGCCACAAATGGGAATTTATTCACTCATGGTTTTGAGGTGAAGAGAAAAACCAAATCAATACATCATCAAGGTGATGCTTTCTCTCCAAAGGCCGTGGTGTTCTGGGGCTGGCTGCTGACTGCTGGCTTCTGGTCCTTAGCTTGTCACATGACAAAGCACAGGGCAACATCTCCTGGTCATTCCTTTCTCTTCCTGGTTCTGTTGATGTTCAGCTTCTGGCTGCTCACTCTGGCTTTCTCTTTCTCCATCTGAATTTCATTCTGCTTATAAAGGACTCCAGTAATAGGATTAAAATCCATCCTGATTGAGCTTGGCTGCACTTTAACTGAAGTAACCTCATTAAAAGGTCCTACTAATAATGGGTTCATACCCACAGGAATGGATTAAGTTTAAGAACATGCTTTTCTGGGATACATATAGCTTCAAACCACCACAGGTGATGTGTTGTATATATGTCTGTTAGAAAAAGAAATAAAAGGCACTCAAATAGGAAAGGAAGAAGTAAAATTTTTGCTATTCACTGATGATATAATCCTATATTTAGAAAATCCTCAAAAGTCCACAACAAAGCTTATGGATAATTTCAGCAAAGTGGCAGGATACAAGATTAATATGCAAAAATCAATAACATTTCTATACACTACTAATGAGCAATCTGAGGAGGAAGTCAGAAAAAAATTCCATTTCCAATTGAAACTAAAAGAATCAAAGATTTACGAATAAAATTAACCAAGGACATAAAGGACCTGTATTCAGAAAATTATAAAACATTGCTAAAAGAAATCAAAGATGATCTAAGTAAATGGAAGGATATTCCATGTTCATGGGCTAGAAGACTAAATATCATTAAGATGTCAATTCTGCCTAAACTGATTTGCAGATTTCACAAAATCCTGATAAAAATTCCAATATCCTTCTTTGTAGAATTGGAAAGAACAATTACCAAATTTATCTGGAAAGATAAGGGCCCCTGAATAACCAGAAATATCTTTAAAAAGAAGAACAAAGTTGGAGGATTCTCACTTCCAGACTTTAAAGCATATTATCTAGCTATAGAGGTAAAAACAGCATGGTACCGGCATAAAGATAGATTGACCAACAGAATCAAATCAAGAGTTCAAAAATAGACCCTCACATCTATGATCAAGTGATCTTTGACAAGGCTGTCAAACCCATTCAGCTGGGTCACAACAGCCTATTTAACAAATGGTGCTTGGAAAACTGGATATCCATATCTAAAAGAAAGAAAGAGGATCACTAGCTTATACCTTATATAAAAATTAATTCAAAATGGATAAAGGACCTAAATATAAAAACTAGAACCATAAAACTCCTAGAAGAAAATATAGGGAAACGTCTTCAAGATCTTGAACTTTGGGAAGCGGGTGTGGCTCAATCGATAGAGCTCCCGTTTACCATATGGGAGGCCCCGGGTTCGCTTCCCGGGGCCTCCTTGTGAGGGCAGGCCGGCCCGCGCGGCCCAGTGGGCTGATGCAGCAAGATCTCACAACAGGAAGCGGGTGTGGCTCAATCAATAGAGCCCCTGTTTACCATATGGGAGGCCCCGGGTTCGCTTCCCGGGGCCTCCTTGTGAGGGCAGGCTGGCCCGCGCGGCGTGGTGGGCTGATGCAGCGGAACCTCACAGCAAGGGGGAGATAAGCAGACATGGAGAAGACACACAGCGAATGGACACAGCAAGCACAAGCAGCAAGGGGGGGATAAATAAATAAATAAATAAATCTTTAAGATCTTGGACTTTACACCCAAAGCATGAGCAACAAAAGAAATAATAGATAAATGGGACTGCCTCACAATGAAACACTTTTGTATTTCAAAAGATTTTGTTAAGAAGGCAGTAGTTTTTTACTTAAAGTCTATTTTATATGATATTAGTATAGAGACCCCAGCTTTCTTTTAGTTAGTGCTTTCATGGTGTATGTTTTTTTCATCCTTTCACTTTCAACTTACTTATGTCTTTGAATTTACAGTGAGTCTCTAAAAAACAGCATATAGTTGGGTCATGCTTTTTATCCATTCTGCCAATATATGCCTTTTGACTGGAAAGTTTAATGCATTTACATTTAAAGTAACTACTGATAATGCAGGAATTTCTTTGGCCATTTTGATATTTAGTCTTTATAAGTCTTATAGCTTTTTTGGTCTTTCAGTTCTCTATCAATGCCTACTTTCATATTTATTTGATTTATTTATTTATTTATTTTTGTATTATACCATATTGAATCCTTTTCCATTTCTATCTGGATATATTTTTCATATACTTTTCTTGTGTTTACCATGGGGTTAAAATTTAACATTCTGATGGGAACATTGCATATTTTATGCTTAGAAAAATGTTATACACCACAGATACAAACAAATTTCCTTGTGAGTTACATTGTTTTACTCTGAGGCTTCTCTGAAAGTACGTGTGAAGAACTTTACATGAGAAGCAAGGCAAGCATATAATTTGTTTTACCTGTCAATTAACATAACCCTGGTAAGAAGGTAAAGATGGGACATGGTCAGGTGTCCTGACAGATAGGGTCTTTTGAACATCTTGAAAGTTACATAGCTAGATATTTCTATGGGATATAAAAGTATCCTGATTGCCATACGTATGTTTTCTAGCTAGATAGAAGCCCACAAGATAGCTAACAAAATATTAAACTTTCCTCCTAGGGAAGTCCTGCTACTTTCTCAATAAGTTAACAAAAAGCGCTGGATCATATAACCCTTGACTAAAAAGGAAAACAGGTCAATAATCTTAAGGCTTGCACTTATGAAACTTATTCCTGTAATAATGAAATTAAGCGTAAGTTTAATTAATGCCTAAGAGTTGCCTCCTGAAAACCTCCTTACTACTCAAATGTGGCCTCTCTCTAAGCCAAACTCTGCAAATAAACCCACTACCTTCCCTGCTGATGTGGGACATGACTCTTAGGGTTGAGCCTCCCTGGTGCTGAGAGATTATTACCATGCATTAATCAGCAATGCATTTGGAGAAAAACCTTGACCAAAAGGGAGAAATATTAAATAAAATGGTTTTTTTTTGGCTAAGTGATTTTAAAGTGAGTCGGGAGGTCATTCTGGAGGTTACACTTATGCAGATCTCAGCCAGACTTCACAGACTGCCGCAGTAAACAAGACCTCAAACAAAAGTGCTCCTGAGGGCCTTAGGGATGTCCAGACACCATCGGCACTCTACACAGCCTCATGAAATCAACACCCTCTCAGTGGGCCCTATCTGGGAATACATGTAAATTTATTTCCCCAATATAACAAGTTATACTCATTTATAAATCCCCTAATCATGATTTTTCTACTTTTATCTGAACTTATAATTTTCAACTTACCCGCTAAATATATTTCTCAGAGACTTAAAGTCTTTGAATTGTTCATATGCCAGTTGAGCCTTGAAACCCAGCAGATTTGTGGACAACTCCTACTCTCCAGTTCTTCTGGCTTGCCCTGGACAACTAACAAAACAACGACAATGCACCAGCTCTACTCCCAAAACAAAGGAGTATCTTCAACTGCAAGCAAAGCAATTCCATTCCTCTGCCCCATAATACTATCTCCCTTCTCAGCCTGATGCAGTCAGAGCAGACCTTGTCCCAAACATCTCAAGATTCAGAAATAAACAAAAATGGGTGGTGGGGGGAGGCAGAGTGTAACCATTGGCCAAAGCAGATTTATTGTTGTTGTACCTATTATATTGTGTTTATTGACTAACTTGTAACATTGATACAAATAATAAATTTTTAAAAATTTAACATCCTAAATATATACCAGTCCAATCTGATTTGATAACACCTTAACTTCAATAGCGTGCACATACAATGTTCCTTCAAATTTTGCCACCTGAATAAGTCTGTGGTGCTGTCAAACATTTAAAAAAAAATTAATCCCACTTCCTAGTTTTTAAAGAGAGACAATTGGCTAACACAGTCTAGCCTGCCATGGTTGGAAGTATAACCAAACTTGGGTTTGTATCCTGGTTCTATCAAATATTTAGGAAAATTACCCAACTATTCTATGTCTCAGTTTCTTTTAATACAAATGGCAATAAAAACTACCTCTTAGGGTTGTTGAAAGAACCAAATAAAATTGTTTATTTAGCACAGTGCCTCACATACAGTAACCACACAATATAAGATATACTTTCCCCATGTCTTTAAAATAAAGATACTCAATAAATATCTATTGAATAATAAATAAATAAATGAACACAGTGAAGGCTGTTTTAACCCCCTTAAAAGTAAGTGAGTTATCCAAAGTCACAGAACTTGAGAAGTCTCCTGACTTATGTCCATCCTCTTACCATACATCTCGGTGACCTCCTGGAACTAGCAGACTCTGGATTCAGCAGTAAAGAGAGCAGGGCACCCTGTCAGCTATGCCTGGACTAAAAAAAAAAATAAAAGATGGTTAATTATTCATTTATTCACCAAATATTTTTGATCATCTACTCTGTGTCAGATACTATGCTAGTGCTGGAGATGTCAATGCTGGGTGAAGAATTTACTGGAAAAGCATATCATTTAAAGAGAATTACAACTGTGACAAGGACTACAAAGACTAGGGGTCCAGTGTTCTTAGGGGCATTTGACCTAGTCAGGGAGAGCAGGCTTCTCAGAGGAAGTGATGTTTGAGCTGAGAACTAAAGGATGATCTAGAATTTAGCAGGCCAAGCATGGAGGAAAGACCATTCCACAGTATTCCTCTGCATATGCAGAGGCCCAGGGTGGAGATGAGTGCTTGGAGACTACCAGGGACTGAAGAAAGGCTGGAGTGGCAAGAGCATAAAGAATAAAGGACTGTGATTTGTAAGATCTCAATCAGAGCCAGAATATGCAGACCAGGTATCCTAAGAGCAATGGGAAGCCATAGAAACGTTTTAAGCAGAAGGTGCAAAATAAAGAAGGGATTGAAGGGAATCAAAATAGCTGTAAGTTATCAGGTGGTCATTCCAATTGTCCAGGAAAGTTATGTGGGTGACTGGAACTACACCAGTAGAGATGAGGAGAAGTGGCCAAATTAGGGAAAGATTTGGTAAGTAAATTGGAAGGTCCTGGTGATGATTTGGGTATGCAGGAAAGTCATCAAGAATGACTGGCAAGTTTCTGGCTGGTGCTTCTGAACAGACATTGGTGTCACTCAGAGATTAGGAATGCTGGAAGAGGGTTAAGTTTGTTGGAGAGGAAAGCTCTTATTTTGGTGTGAGAACATATTGCTTTTCAATTTCTAATGAAAAATAATAATAATAAAAGCAAAACCAGTTTGAATGGAGACCAAGACCCAGTATCCCACATCAACCAATGACCTTCACTGACAAGTTTGGTACTGACCAGAGGCTGAAAGATCACTCCTTAGAATTCATCACCTCTGTGATGATTCCATAGCATGTATAAGGTTTGTGGGGGAAATTGTGGAATAAAGAATATGTATTGTACTTGTTTAAATTAATAGGTGTATCATTTAACCCAACTTATTATTTTGTTCTATGAGTACATTAATTTGGCTGGTTCTCAAAATACAGAAACCTAAGTTTAGTGGATCCTTTGTGTTTCCGAGGATCCAAGGGCCCTTTTAAATCATATGCAAATTATGAGTATTTTTCTAAAGAAACGATCCGTAGCTTTTTACCTGATTCTCAAAGGGGTCTGTGACACAAAAAAAGTTAAGAACCACTATTCTGAAATATGGGTGAATTTAGAATGCATTTAAATCTCATGAATGGCAGGGTGCTGCTGAGGAAACCTGAAGATGAGGAAATTTGGCTAGAGGGTATAGAATTTTTTCTAGACCTGAGAGAGAAATATGTTATCAGAGAAAGAGTGAGGCAAAAAAATGGAGCTAAATATGCCACTTTTAATTTAGATGAAGTAAACCTCTGAGGAATTCCATTTATGGAATGTTACCATGGAGAACCATTTTAGTGTAAGTAAACTTGATTCTGAGTAAGGATCTATGGTTGAGGCTGTTTTCCTTTGGAATAACCTTGTCCAAACATGACTTTATATGTAAATAGATGATAGTTGATGGTAGGTACATAGATAAGTAGGTAGATAGGTAGCTAGATGACAGAGAGAGAGAGAGAGAGAGAGAGAGAGAGAGAGAGAGAGAGAGAGAGAGGGAGAGAGAGAGAGAGAGAGAGAGAGAGAGAGAGAGAGAGAGAGAGAGAG
>JAQZBX010006993.1:0-21764 GCA_029593785.1 Cabassous unicinctus | reverse complement strand
CCTAATCTGTCCATCTCTGAGCTGCAAGGTCATTACTTTTGCATTCAGGATATGCCGCATCTCTACTCTGAAGCTACCCTGCTCTGGAATCTGAATCCGTGGGTGAGGAAGGAATTCTTTTCTGACCCCAAAGATTTCTTTTCTGTGGTTCAGCTTTATATATACTGATTTTTAATTTTAATTTAATTTTAATTTAATTTAATTTAATTTAATTTTTGCCTATCACCTAGAGGCTTCTACTCTTTTCTTGGTCTCTATCTATTTCTGTCTATCTATCTATCCATCCAACTATTCATTCATCCTTGCAGACATTCAGACAATTATTGAATACTTATTATATGCCAGGCTGAAAGGACACTGCCTTGTTCAGTTTGCCTAGAGCCCTGAAGAAAAGAAGCAGATTATATTTCTTTAACCAGGTGTTTCTCAAACATATTTGACAACAGACTACCCCATTTTCAACAGCAAATATTATCATCCTGAGGAATGAGTATGCTAGTAGCAAACTTTAGAATGTAAGCTAACATTTAGGCCTAGTAACTCTAGCAGCTATGTGACCTTAAGGTATAAGGAATGCTTATTTTAAGTAAGATAACCTAAAATTTTCCTTATATAATATTGCCAAAATAAAGTTTTTGAAATAATTAGCAATGCATTTATTTAACAAAGGATTTGTGTCCAGAATATATAAAAAGCTCTTACAACTCAATAAGACAAACTGCCCAATATAAAAAGGGTAAAAGATTTGAACAGACACTTCACAAAATAATAGATACAAATGGCAAATAAGCACATGAAAAGATGCTTAAAAGCACCAGTCATCAGGGAAATGTAAATTAAAACTACAATAAGACACCATTATACACCCGCTAGAATGGGTAATAGTAGAGAGAATGGTAGTACTGTCAGTGAGGATGTGCAACAACTAAAGCTCACATACACTTCTACTGGAGTATAAAATGGTGCAAACACTTTGAAAGAACAGTTTGGCAGTTCCTTACAAAGTTGAACACTTGTATTTTTCACATAACTCAGCAATTTCACACCTAAGTATTACTTATACGAGAGAAATGAAAACTTACGTCCACACAAAGACCTGTACATAAATGTTCATAGCAGCTTTATCCATAGTAGCCAAAAGATGGAAACAGCCTAAATGTGAATAGATAAACAAACTGGGGTATATTCATAAAATGGAATACTACTCAGCAATAAAAAGGAACAAACTACTGATACATGCAACATGGAAGAATCTCAAAAAAACATGCTGTGTGAAAAGAAGCCAAAGAGTACATATTGCATAATTGAATTTGTGTCAAATTATAGAACAGGTAAAATAAACCTATAATTATACGTAGTAGGTCAGGGATGCCTAGGGCCTGTTGGGGAGGGGACTGACTACAAAGAGGCGTGAAAGAACTTTTGGGGGTGATGGAAATCTTGATTGTGGTGATGGTAGTTCTACAAATGTATACATTTGTCAAAACTCCTCTAAATATACACATAAATGGGTGTATTTTATTTTTAAAGCAGTTTTATTGAGATATATTCACATACCATACAATCCATCCAAAATGTATAATCAATAGCTTTTAGTATAATCACAGTATTGTGCATTCATCACCACAAAAGTTTTAGAACAATTTCGTTACTCCAAAAGAAAAACTTCACACCCCTTAGCAGTCACCTCTCAAACCCTCTATCCTTCCCCAGCCCTACATAACCACTAATATAATTCCATCTTTATAAATTGATTTATATTTACATTTTATGTAAATGGAATCATACAATATATAGTACTTTGTGTCTGGTTTCTTTCACTTAGCATAAAGTGCTTCTTTTTTTTTTTTTTGGCCTGATATTAACATGTTGAAACATTAACATACATTTGTTTAGTTTCAAAGAAAAATAGTCTTATATATGCAATATTATCCATATTCATATTTCACATGAGATTTCACTATGTTATACAGTCCCAGGTTACATTTTTTGGCTTTCCTTCTAGTAATATACATGGCCTTAGACATTCCGTTTCTACCACCATCATACCCATGTAATAGCACGGCTAGTTACAAACACTGTGATGCCCTTTCACCTTTTCTATTCATTTCCAAAGATTAACAAACAACCTTTTTCACCCATTTTGCACAGATTACCCCTCAGCTTTCCATTCTCTAACCTCATTCTATTTTCTGGTGACATATATTCTAATTATTAACTCCATGAGTTTATACAATATATTTAGTTCATAATAGTACAGTCATACAGTATTTGTCCTTTTGTGTCTGGCTTGCTTCACTCAACATAAAGTTCTCCAGGTTCATCCATGTTGTCACATGCTTCACGACTTCATTTCTTCTGACCTCTGCATAATATTCCTTCACATATACACCACAGTTTGCTTATCGTTTCATCGACTGATGGGTAACTGGGTTGTTTCCATCTTTGGCAATTGTGAATAAGGCCACTATGAACATCGGTGTGCAGATGTCTGTTCGTGTCACTGCTCTCAGTTCTTCTGGGTGTATACCTAGTAGTGGTATTGCCAGGGCCCATGGAAAATCTATATTTAACTTCCTTAGGAACTGCCAAACAGTTCTCCACAGTGGCTGTACCATACTACATTCCCATGAATAGCACATAAGCATTTCTATTTCTCCACATCCTCTCCAACACTAGTAGTTTTCTATCTAAATTTTTAACAGTGGCCATTCTAATAGATGTGAAATGATATCTCATTGTAGCTTTGATTTGCATTTCCCTAATCGCTAGTGATACTGAACATTTTTTATGTGTTTTTTCACCATTTGTACTTCTTTGCACAAATGTCTATTCAAGTCTTTTGCCCATTTTTCAATCAGGTCACTTGTCTTTTTATTGTTGAGTTGTAGCATCTCTTTCTATATCATGGATATTAAACTCTTATCAGATATGTGATTTCCAAATATTTTCTTCCATTGAGTTGGCTGCCTTTTCACCCTTTGACAAAGTCCTTTGAGGTGCAAAAGTTTTTACTTTTGAGGAGGTCCCATTTACCTACTTTTACTTTTGTTGCTCATGTTGTTGGTGTAAGATTTTTAAAAATATCACCTACCACAAGATCTTCAAGATCTTGAAGATGTTTCTCTACATTTTCTTCTGGTAAAATGAGGAACATTTTATTTTATGACATTTATGGTCCTGGCTTTTATATTTAGGTCTTTGACCCATTTTGAGTTGAGTTGATTCTTGTATAGGGAGTGAGATAGAGATCCTCCAGCATCATTTGTTGAAGAGACTGTTTCGTCCTAGTAACATGGACTTGGTAGGTTTTTCAAAAACTCATTGGCTGTAGAGGTGAGAGTTTATTTCTGGACTCTCATTTCTCCTCCACTGAGCAATGCTTCTATCTTTATGCCAATACCATGCAGTTTTGACCACTGTAGCTTTGTAATATGCTTCAAGGTCAGGCAGTGAAAGTCCTCCCACATTACTCTTCTTTTTTAGGATGCTTTTGGCTATTCAGGTGCACTTTCCCTTTCAAATAAATTTGGTAATTGACTTTTCTATTTCTGTAAAGTAGACTGTTGGAATTTTGATTGGCATTGCATTGAATCTATAGATCAGTTTGGGTAAGATAGACACATTCAGCATATTTAGTCTTCCAATCCACGAACATGGAATGTCTTTGCATTTGTTTAGGTCTTCTTTGATTTCTTTTAGCATTGTTTTGTGGTTTTCTGAATATAGGTCCTGTACATCTTTGGTTAAATTAATTCCTAGGTATTTGAGTCTTTTTGTTGCTATTTTAAATGGATTTTTTTCCTGATTTCCTCCTCAGACTGTTCAATACTACTGTACAGAAACATTACTGATTTTTGCATGTAGATCTTGTATCTTGTCACTTTACTGAACTTGTTTATTAGCACAAGTAGTATGTAGACATTTCAGAATTTTCTAAATGTAGGATTATGTTATCTGTGAATAGTGAGAATTTTACTTCCTTTTTTCATATTTGGATGCCCTTTATTTATTTATTTTTTCCTTGTCTAATTGCTCTGGCTAGAACTTCTAGCACAATATTGAATAACAGTGGTGACAGTGGACATCCTTATCTTGTTCCCCATCTTAGAGGGAAAGCTTTCAATGTTTCCCCTTTGAGTATGATGTTGGCTGTGGGGTTTTCATAGATATCCTTTATCATATTGAGGAATTTTCTTTCTATTCCTATCTTTCTAAGTGTTTTTATCAAGAAACGATGCTGGATTTTGTCGAATGCCTTTTCTCCATCGATCAAGATGATCATGTGGTTTTTTTCCCTTCAATTTGTTAATGTGGTATATTACATTAATTGATTTTCTTATGTTGAACCACCCTTGCATACAAAGAATAAATCCTATTTGGTCATGGTGCATAATTCTTTTGATGTGCTGTTGGATTTGATTTGCAAGTATTTTGTTAAGAATTTTTGCATCTATGTTCATTAGGGAGATTGAGCTGTAATTTTCTTTTCTTGTAGTATCTTTATCTGGGTTTAGTATTAGGGTGATGTTGGCTTCATAAAATGTGTTGCGTAATTTTCCCTCCTCTTCAATTTTTTGGAAGAGTTTATTTGTGTTAATTCTTCTCAAAATGCTTGGTAGAATTCACCTGTGAAGCTATCTGGTCTTGGACTTTTCTTTGTTGGGAAATTTTTAATGACTGTTTCAATCTCTTTAAATGTGATTGGTCTGTTTAGTTCTTGTATTTCTTGTAGAACCAATGTAAGTTGTTTGTGTGTTACTAGGAATTTGGCAATTTCACCTAGGTTTTCTAGTTTGTTGGTATACAGTTTCTCATAATATCCTCTAACGATCCTTTTTATTTCTGTGGGGTCAGTCATAACTTTCCCCTGTCACTTCTGATTTTATTTATTTGCATCTTCTCTCTTTTTCCCTTTGTTAGTCTAGCTAAGGGTTTGTCAATTTTATTGATCTCAAAGAACTAGCTTTTGGTTTTGTTGATTTTCTTTATTTTTTTTTTCTCAGTTTCTTTTATTTCTGCTCTAATCTTTATTATTTCTTTCCTTGCTTTGGGATTGGTTTGCTGTTCTTTTTCTAGTTTCTTCAGTTGTTCAGTTAGATTTTTTATTTTAGCTCTTTCTTCTTTTTGAATATAGGTGTTTAGGGCTATAAATTTCCCTCTCAGCACTGCCTTTGCTGTATCCCAGAAGTTTTGATAAGTTGTGTTCTTGTTTTCATTCATCTCAATATATTTACTTATTTTTCTTACAATTTCTTCTTTGACCCACTGATTGTTTAGGAGTATGTTGTTTAGCCTCTACACATTTGCAAAATTTCCCCTTTCCCATCTATTACTAATATTCAGTTTCATTCCATTATGGTCTGAGAAGGTGCTTTATATAATTTAAATCTTTTTATATTTATTGAGAACTGCCTTGACCCAACATGTGGTCCATCCTGGAGAAGGAACCATGGGCACTTGAGAATAATATAGAACCCACTGATCTGAGAAGTAATGTTCTATATATGTCTGTTAGGTCTAGCTTGTTTATCATAGTTTTCAAGTTCTCCAGTTCCTTGTTGATCTTCTGTCTAGTTGTTCTATCTAATGGTATGTTCTATCTAATGATAATGGTGCATTGAAGTCTCCAACTATTATTGTAGAGATGTCTATTTCTCCCTTCAGTTTTACCAGAGTTTGCCTCATGTATTTTGGAGCACCCTGGCTAGGTGCATAGATATTTATGACTGTTATTTCTTCTTGACGGATTGTTCCTTTTATTAATATATAATGGCTTTCTGCATCTCATAACTTTTTTGCAGTTAATATTTGTTTTGTCCAATGTTAGTATAACAACCCCCCTCTTTTTTGGTTACTGTTTGTGTGGAGTATCTTTTTCCAACCTTTCACTTTCGGCCAGTTTGTATCTCTGGGTTTAAGGTGAGTCTCTTGTAGATAACATATGGATGGCGCATGTTTTTGTTTTTGTTGTTGTTGTTATTTTATCCATTCTGTCAGCCTATTTCTTTCTATCAGGGAGTTTAATCCATTCACATTCAATGCTATTACTGTAAGTACACTATTTACTTCCACCATTTTATTCTTTGGCTCTCATATGTGATATCTTATTTTCATCTGTCTTTTTACTCTTTGGGTTATTCTTTCTGCTATTCTTGCCTTCTACACTCTCCTCAAAGCCACATTCTCCTGTCTTTTTCTTTGGGGCTGTAAGGCTCCCTTTAATACTTCCTGCAAAGGCAGATTCTTTTTTATGATCTTTCTTAGTTTCTGTTTATTTGTGAATATTTTAAACTCACCTTCATGTTTGCAGGACAATATTACTAGATAAAGAATTTTGGCTGGCAATTTTTCTCTTTCAGTATCCTAATTATATCATACCATTGTCTTCTCGCCCCCATGGTTTCTGATGAGAAATCATACTAAGTCTTACTGGGTGTCCCTTGTATATGATGGTCTGCTTCTCTCTTGCTCCCCTTGGAATTTTCTCTTCATCTTTGATGTTTGACATTCTGAGCAGTATGTGTCTTGGAGAAGGTCTATTCATATTTATTCTGATTGGGGTACGCTGCACTTCTTGGACATGTATGTTCATTTCTTTCATGAGAGTTGGGAAATTTTCAGCAATTATTTCCTCAAAAAATGCTTTTTTGCCCCTTTTCCCTTCTCTTTTCCTTCTGGAACTCCCATGACACATATATTGTTGCATTTTGTAGTATTATTCAACTCCCTGAGCCCCTGCTCGATTTTTCCCATTCTTTTCTCTCTCTGTACCCTCTCTTCAGTTTCAGCTGTTATGTCTTCTGCATCACTTATTCTTTCTTCTGTCATTTCAAGTCTACTGTTATATGCTTCTAATGTGTTTTTTTATCTTACCTATTGTATCGTTCATTCCCATAAGCTTTGTTATTTTTCTATTCAGGTTTTAAATTTCTTCTTTGTGCTCACCCAGTGTTTTCTTGATGTCCTTTATCTCTTTAGCCATATTGTTTTCAACTCATTAATTTGATTTTGGGGATTTGTATAAACCTCATTGATTAGTTGTCTCAAATCCTGTGTCTCATCTGGGGCTTTGATATATTCCTTTGCTTGGGCCATTTATTCCATTTTCTTAATATTGCTTGTAATTTTTTTTTGCTGATTTCTAGGCATCTGATTATGATGGTGAACTTACTCTGATGTTCAAGTTCTCTCTCTTTAATAGGGATTTAGTGGCAGGAGGCTGTGTGTTACTAGTGTTATTTGATTCTTGGTTCAACCTGTTCTAGGTCTTTAGGTTTGTTCCTGTTAGTTGCTCAAATCTGGGTCATGAGCCCAGTAATGGGTTGTGACCCACTTCCAAGGGCCTTGAGGAGGGAAGCCGTAAAGGCCAGAAAAACCCTCTCTTATTTTTAAGTTTCCTCACATGCATTTCCTTTATCTGCCAGCCGATGGTGCTCTTTGGCAGCCCTTTCAGTTCAAACCTGGTCTGAGTGTGTTCAGTGCAACACCAACAGCAACAATGTGGCAGAGGATCCTGCCTGGAGGCTATTCAGAGCCTCACAATTCAAACTTTCTCAGAGGCTGTTCTCCAATATTTGCTGGCAGCCCTCTCCCTTTTCCCAGATAGCAAATAATTCCACTCCCCTTTGCACCCTCAACAGCCAGACCCAGTCAGTAGGGAGTATGATTGAGAGGGTTGGATCTCTTTAGTCCCTTGCCAGCTCCCAAGGCAAACACGACCCCAGACAGCCTGGAAGTGCTCGTGGAATCTGGTGACCAAAAGCTGAATCAGCCTTAAGCTGCATCCCTCTCTCTCCACCATCTTGGAGAGGTCGATCCCAGCAGCATCCTCTGTCCATAGCAACTGGCCAGAGGCTGGAGAATTCAAAGCTGTCTGCTCAGAGGGCAGGGGGAAGCTGCCCTCTGAGTAGAAGCAGCTGCAGCTTCTACTCACAATCTTTCTGTTGAGATTCTTTTCTGGTGCCTCTCTGTTTTCTGGGTGGTGTCCAGCCTTCCCCTGGAGCCCTAAACCCTAGGACATTTTTTCCAGGCCATTTCTGCCTGTTCTCTAGCTGTTTTTTCTGGGAGAGGAGTGCATTCTGTGTCTCTCTAATCCACCATCTTCCTGGAAGTGATCTGGGTGTATTTTACTGAACTACAAAGTTGATTTTTTTAAAAAAAGTACATTCTCTTAGTAACAGAGAAACAGTAACAACAATCTAACTCTCAAACTATCATGATATACTTAGATCTGACCTAGGTATGACAGGTTAACCCCTTACACTGAGGAAGGCATTAAAGTACCTGACTTCTTTTATTCACAAACTGAAATAATTTCCCGTAATACCTTTAGTAAAATAATTGCCCTTACTCTTTCTCTTTCAGACTGCCTGAATATGCCACTACATTTCAAGCAAATAGATTTAAGAATAGAATAGTAAATATTTAAAATGTTTGGGATACCAGAGAGCAAAATTTATCTTGTAGCATTATTTATAATATTCCCTAAGGAAATGGAATAAAGCATTTCAAAATTACTTCCTTTATATTTCAAATATATACTCTATTGTGTTGAATGGCCCTTTAAACATAAAGGATGTTCCAAGGATGTCATCTAGGTCTTCATTTCTGTGTTTGCTACTGGGTTGTTAAAATTGCCTACAACATTTTAAAGTTCAGAGCCCATAAAATTGTACAAATTCTGTCTGCAAGTTTGCAGATTAGCCCATGAGGAGGATTTCTCTTTAAATCACAAAGAAGCCAATGAAAAGTAATTATTAAAAATGACACATAACATTTCAATAGTATAGAAGAAAAGGACAAGCCAACAATAAAAAAATACCTTTGGGTTTTAAAAATTAGCCTTAAAGTATAAGATATTGTTATCACCTTGTGAAAACAAATCTTATCATTGTCTTGGACCGAACCTGAGTAGAGTGCTCAAACCAATGGTAACAGCTCCTAGGGTTTGGGACTTTAACAACAGAATGATCTTTCCTTTGTATTTTCATGACAAAAAAGCATCTTGCCAAAAGAATTAACTTATAAAAGTGGAAGGGGGTACAGAGAAGGGAGAAAACTCTCACCCAGGATGTTACATTTCGAAAGTATGGTCTAGTAACCCGAATCTGTATGTTTACCTCTGGAGATGTGGTTTCCACAGTTTGTCTTGCAGATAGCTGAAAGGCAATTACACAGATTGCATTGAATCATTTATTTCAGGTAGATTCAACACTTAGGACTAGAGAGTGCTGCTGATTTGATCCGAAATCTTTTGAGATCTTGAGAAATTGATTTTTCTCATTTTCAAGCTTTACAATGAGATCCATTGACAAACTACACTTCCATCTACATATTTTTATTTTATCTAATTTTGAATTATATGTATATATAGATAGATATATAATTATGAAACACAGCATTTGTCTTCCCACAAAGTTCCTATACCATAATAAAATGATTTACTGGAAAGTTATTTACCATATTCCACATCTTCAAAGACCAGATTCCCTTTATTTATCTACCACAGAGCGCGCCTTAGAATTTTTCATTATAGCAATATGAATTAATGCCAGTTGTTACTCTGAGAAAGATGAAACCAAAGCCTCCGCAGAAGTCCGATTGGCAGGAATCTCATAGGGAGAGAAAGATACTGTGATGTGCTCTTGGGTGCCTGACAGGCTATGTTCTCCATTTGGGGAAAAAAAGATGTAGCAAAACTGAACATGACCCCAGGACATAAACAAACTGCAAAAATAAATACCAGCAGAGTAACTAACAAATTAAAAAATATATAATCAATAAAGATGGGCGAATATGGCAGCTTTTTGAGATAAAACTGCATTTTTCGACTATTTGAAAAATGTTTCCCATTTGGCAAAACCCCAAATGGGCTTTGCCAAACAATTTTTCTTCTTAATTTTTAAGTGCGTATGTATTTCAAGGAAAATTTAATCCATATGTTCCTCTCTCATTTACACAATTTATCAAAATGTTGCTTTGAATGAGCCATTTAATGTCGAAGAAAACTGAAGGCCCTTCTTTTTTCCCCTAATAAAAAGTTTTAGCTTTTTTTCCTCCCTGATTTAAATATGTGTTTAGAACTACATAGAAAGCTAATTGAAAAATATTCAATTCTATTTTAATATTCAGAACTGAACAAAGTCTGGTAAAATTCAAAATAGCAGAAGAAGATAAATCCCTTATGGTACTGCATTTTCAAGTTTCTAAAGCCTTTTTTCGTTCACATGGTTCCTATAAATCAAAGACTTTTAGAGCTAAAAGATACCTTAGAAATGGCAAGTTTCTTCTCTCGCTTTAAAAACTAAGAAATAGATTCCCAGAGAAGTTGAAGAATTTGCCAAAATCACAAAACTAATTAGTGGCGGAGCCAAAGCATGTATCTACCAGTTAGTGTCACTTTGTTTTGTTTTTCTGATTTTTATTAATATTTTTATCCAATAGCATACAAGAATATCAGCATTATAATAGATCATGAAAAAACAGTAGAGCTCATTTCTGCATTAATTATAACTCTTTGCTCCAAAAGACTAATTCCTGGACACTGGTTGGTTGGGTATCAAAAGTTCAGTATCCAGTGTTGCCACTGAAAATGTCAACGTCTCAATTTACCAAATGATCCTAATGATTTCTATCCTTTACTACCCTCACAAGGCTAAGTCATAGATGTGTATAAAAGAAATATTAGTCCAGCTACATCCTCGACCCTTACCAGGAAGGTGCTACAGGAAAACAAACCGATGATGTCCTAACTGATAAGGATTTTTCTTCCTCCTCTCCTTCCCCTCTTTCTTCTTCTTTCCCCCAAAGGGATCATCCTGGGCTACAAGGAGACCTGATGATGAGTACACCATAGAGTCTGCAGGGACTCAGTGATGACATCAGCCCAAATGGGATCAAAGCCCTCCTTTGGTTTGGCCTCTGTTACCTGTGTTTCAGACCCCCCAGTTTCTTCAGGCAGGGAGAAAAGACACAGGGGAGTAAAAGACTGATATCCTCAGGGAAATTAAAAAGGGGGAAAAAAAGACTATTGGGGCTTTCATTTGTCACCTCAGGAGTCAGTCAGAAACTACAGACCACAAATCACAGTCAAAAGAACTGTGTAAGATTCTGTCACCTTGTAATTTACTGGTGTTTATGTTATGTTTCTCCCAGTTTGATTTGTAGCAGTAATTACCAGCAAACCCCATCCTTTTTTTTATGAGATGGAAAGGGGCATATAATGTGTGCATGTGTTTGGGAATAACAAAGAAAGTGTGAACCGGGAGACCTTTTATGGAGAGAGAAACCAAAAGGATAGTGTGCATAACAGCTCAACCAGATACTAGTTTTTTAATCTTGGGAAAGTTTCTTAACCGTTCTGTGTCTCAAGTTTCCTCAGCTATAAATTGGGAATAGGGATTAATGAAATAATACAAGTGAAGTACTCTGGACAGTGCTTGCCTGTAATAAGACCGCAATAAAAACAGTTGTAGTTGCACTATCAGCATCATTATTTTTGCTGAAAAAGAAAAACAGGCTAAATTCCTAGGACGTGTAGCAAACAAAGAAAAAGAAAACACAGAAAGATTATTTAGACTGATAAGGGGCCCTGGCTCTGAAACTTCCAAAAGCTATTATGGTTTACTAATATAAGTTTGGAACTGTGATTCTTCACCTATATTCCACTTATGAACAACTATTTATTTAAAAAGGAAAAAATAATGACTCAATGCTATTACAGCATGCATTTATATCAATGGTGCATACAGCATTCAAAAGGTTATACACTACCTTCTATTTTGACATCCAGCTGTCAAAAACAACGTGGTATATTAAAAAATGGAAAAGCATTTGAACCCAAAGCCAAACACTCACAAGTCACCTCAGAACTCTTGGTTTGAGAAATGGCTACTTTCGCAATGACCTCAAATATATGATAATTTCAAGGCTCAAGGGAGGTAGATTTTTGAGATGCTTTTTCTTGGTGAAGTTTTATCTTTTAACTATAACTTAATTGGTTGTACCAGAAGGTGAACGCAATGTGAATCACACTAGCTTAAGAGTGGGAGGGCCAAGATCACAGTCTTGGTTTTGCCCCAAATGTCACCTGAACAGAATATTTTATCTCTAGGAGTTCTTGTTTAGGTAAAGACAAGGTTGGATTTGGTGATTGTAAAATAACTTCCCACTCTAATGTTTTATGGGTCTATAATGTTTTAATTATAAAATTAAACCTTTTATAATGTTTCCTGGTCATCATTACTCATTACTCAGTCGTCAGAACGGATTTACATCTTTGAAAGTTACAGGCAATTGGCAATTGTTGTAGACAGAACAATTGAGAAATGGAGAGGAATGCAGTGAATCAAATATGCTTTAGAGTTGGATATGGGGTCAAATTCAGGCTCTTTCACTTTATCAGTAGTACAATATCGGGCAATTCACTTAACTTCTGAGGCTAAATTTGCTCAATCACGAAATATGGCTCATTTTACCTACCTCACAGGCTGGCTCAAGAATTAAATGAAAGAGAACATAATCAAGTTCCTGCCTCATAATAGGTGTTCTGAAGACCGAAGCTATGCTTCTAGTGGCATGAAAGGGTGAAAATAGATTCAAGCATCTGAAAAGTCTTACATCACAAGGGAGCATCATCTTGCATGGTGCTCGTAAATAAAGCTCCCCCAGACCAAAAGATTATCCTCATCTTTTGTCATGTGTTAAAGTCGAGTCTCCAGAAGAAGCAATATGACTCTCTGTTGAATGAATTAATGAAGTCACCCTTGAGCCAGAACTCTTGGGCTTTGTTGAATACTTTGATATGTGATTCAAATTACATCACATATTTGACCATTATATTCATAGCACCAGACTTTTGAGGTCTAATGGAGACAAGCATTTATTATATAGATGAATCAGTGAGGTGTTTCATATTTAAATGAGAAAAATATTATTTTTTGTTTGCACCTAATTGCTGGGTCTGGAATGGTTTTCATATATGGGAGGCGTACATGAGAATATGTCCCAAAAGGCTAATTCAAAGACTGAGCCTACCAAATAGAACAAACATTCTCTAATCAGGTCTTCAGAGATGGACATTTCATTTCCCCCTTGAAATAAGGGGACATTAATGGCGTAGTCTGGGTAGTATCTTCAGAATTGGCCAAGGTCTATCTTGGAGGAAAAGATCCATTTAACCTTCATTCACAAAAGGAAGTCAGAAGAGGGGGTCTAGTTGCTGGGATCCACCTTCTGAGATAACAGCCAAGGCAGGGATTCTGCATTAGGGCTTCCAGTTAACAGGGAAAGCCAGGAACCAAGAGACCAGGGACTACTCTGTCAGCTTTGTGACTTCCCCTTGGCTGTGGTTTTTGCTGCTCCAGTCGGTTTCCTATTATGAGTACGAATAATGTCCTTAAAATAATCTTTAAAAATAATGTGCTTCTTCCATTCTGGAGTAGTAGTGGGAAATTGTTTCACACTTGGCAGCCAGGCCTGAACATGAAGGAAAAATTACAGAGGTTGGAGGGTAACAACCGTGTAAAAATGGCTGAAGCAGGCTGAATTCCTGAAGACCTCTGTGAAGAAGAAAGGGGGAGAAAGAATAATATATGAGTCAGAGAAGGGATTCTGGGAATCTCAGACACAGTGGAGAATGAAGCAAAACGACTGCTGTCTCCATTTCTAATAATTCAAGAGTTTTGTGTTGTTTTTTTTCTCCAGGCATACAATCTATTTTAAAATCTGTATTCTAGTACATAATAATTCTTTCTTACAACTTTTTCATAGTGCTTTCTGAAAGAATTTATTTTCTGGGTTTGGGGAATGCCAAGAAGTCCAACTTACTAGGAAATAAATTCAACTTGATTACTTAACCAAACTTCCTGAGCGGCCAATATATGAATTTATATTTAATTCAAGAATGAACAGACCATTGTCTTACCAAATGTCATCATTTCCTGCCTTTGGAGGAGGACTAGAAAGACTAAAGATTAACAAATTCAGAGAATTTTAGATAGGTCTTCAGCTGGAATCTGGAAATCAAAGCAAAAGAAAAGGAAAATAAATAAATAAAGCCAATGTTTGTGAGCTTTGAGAAACAAATGGGAGGGTGGGGGGAGCTAATTTTCCAAAGTCTCCATCCACCCCATGGCTACCCCTTTCTCTTCTAGGACCTTTCAGCCTCTCTTCATTTCAGTTTTGAGTTAGGAATACTGGAACTGATCACTTTTCAGCCTCAATAAGTCCTTGCTAATTATTTTAACATTTCAGGTTCAGGAAACCCAAACCCAGTGTTTGTTAAGTGCTCTTTGCCTTGATTTGTATGCCCTCTTATATTTCAAGGGAAGTTGGGTCCATGTGTTTCTGATTCGTTTTTACTTAAATCATCAAGACATTGTTTCATAAAGGCCATTTGATGTCCAAAGATTCTGCTGAACCTTTTGTTCATTAAACCATAAAGGCAGTGAAATAATATACAGAGTTTATAACAAAAGAGGAGAATTAGAAGACCCAGGAACCTTGCTTAACTCCACCCTTAACTTGCCCTCATATGATGATGTCACTTCTCTAAGCACCTTTGTTATCTGGGTAGCCCTAATGACATTTTATACACGGTTTGAAGAATTTTATAACAAAATATCATTTTGGAGAGTCTTTCATAACAATAAGGAAAATTATAAACCAACACCAATCCTAGGATTGAAAGAAGGAGCTTTGACTTTTTTGGAGGTTGTTATAGTGGTCTTACTGACCAAATATCACAGCTCAAAAGTAAAATTTCAAATGGTGGTTAGATGAACTTGTACTGTTGCCACCGAAAAGCATAATCCTTACTTGGATTTATACATGGAGAAAGTACTGTATTTCCTACTGTTTTCCTTTTTGAGCTAATAGCTACACCACCAATCTAACAACTTGCTGAAGGATAATGGGCAGATATTTGTCATAGAGAGGGCTTTCCATTTCTGGTTCAAAAGCAGAAATTCTCCTAATATTTATTCTAGAGCACCCAATACTGGAAAACAAAGTTCCTGTCCATGAAAAGGCAACAAATTTAGCAGGTATCAAAGTGAAATATATATTAATTTTTATATTCATTTATCTCAGCTTTCCACTAGGTTTATAATCCACCTATCATCTATTGGTCTCTGGCTTCTCAGGTAGCTTCCCTGAAATTTTACCAAGTCTTCAGTGGGCTTAATAGGATTCGAAAACTGTAAGGCACTTAGAAGTAAAGAAAGTGATCATCGGGCAGTTGGAAGGGCTTTTCTTCCAAACCGCTAATTTCCAAAATTCACAAATTTCGTGTGTGTGTGTATGTATGTATGTATGTATGTACGTATGTATGTACTTTTCTCCTCTTGATCAGTTGATCTCAGGGCTGTAGCCTGGTATCTGGCAAAGGGCCCAGCCAAACACAGCTCAAGCACCATGTGAAACAGACCGAGATGCACAAGCTTGTTAAGGCTGAGGTTAGCAAGGATTGGGATTCACACCACCTTCCCAAGGTCTGGGTCACAGGAAAGCTATGATATCTTCCTTACAGGGATGCATATCCTAAACAACTACACTCTGCACACCTCCACAGTCACTAGGCAGCTACCCATTCCTTTCCATCTTTCTTCCCCCCCAATCAGGTGTGAATGGAGCTATATTTTCTGTAGCTCCTAAAGGATGTAAATTCTCAAGTTCCATATTCATTGCTCTCAAGCTGGAATGAGAGAGTCCTTGCTTCAGCTAAATAGGGATACATACAGGAAATGGAAATAAAATTTAGAAGCATATAAACAGATTTAATACCCTTAACATGTTTCGAAAAGCATGATGCCCTTAAATGGATGATTCTGGCTACAATTTTAGAGACGACAATTTGGTGAGAATGTGTATTTATCTATTGCTGTATAGCAAATCACTCCAAAATGTAGTGTCATAAAATAATAATAACCAATTATTTCTCAGATTTCTGTGGCTCAGGAATTTGGGGGTGGCTTGGCCAGGCAGTTTTGGCACTGATGAGGTTACTGGCAGGTGTGGCTGGGACTGTAGGCATTTCAAAGGTTTCTTTACTCCTATGGCTGGTGCCTGGGCTGGGGAAACTCAATGAGCTGGGCGGCTGGAACAACTGGGGCTCCTAGGGCAGTCAGAGCTATCTCCATATGGTCTCTCCACTTGGTCTCCGCAGCATGGCAGCCTTGGGGTACCTGGACTTCTTCCAAGGCAGCTCAAATCCCCAAAGGTCTGTCAAGATATTTAGATTCAGGTAGAAGCTGTATCATGGTTCCTAACCTAGGCCGGAATTCATGCAGGAATGAATAGAACCCCTCAGTTCTATTCTAAGGGCCTGCCCATATTCAAGGGGAGGGTATTTAGACTCTACCTACAAGAATGTCAAAGGTTTCGCAGACCTGTTCTACACCATCACAGAGGAAGTCAGGAAGAGGTGTCAACTGAAAATGGCAAATAAGAAAGTATTAAAAACCAAACATCATAATTTGCATTGACATTTCTTTAAAATTTGTCATGCATCAAATTTGGACCTTCAAAAACGTCTTAACATGATTTTACCTTTTATTGAGTTTCTATTTCTTGTTATGTAATTACGTTTTTAATGACATTTTTCTTTTAATTCAATTGATCCAATTTTGTTTTTCACTTACTATGTGCTAAGCATGTGCTAAGCAATTGGGTACAGAAGCAATTTATACAGTCCATGCTTTCAAGGAGTTCACAGCAAAATTAAAATTCCATGTGACAAGTGCAACATTAGAAGCATAAACAAGGCACAGAGATGGAATAGATAAAGGGAGAAAAAATAACCTGACCACATCATACCAAATATTTTCATTCTGCTTCACAGATTTGCAAAGTCATTTTCAATGACACTGGCTTTAAGTGTGCCATAAACCATTTCATTAATATTAATTTGGTAGGTATTCCCTAATGAAGTTCTTTAGTACTAAAGGCAGATAGAGATTTTCTGAATTTAAAACACAGAGATACAAGCACAGGAGCCTAATCTAGGAATAAATTATTGAGATGCCATTTGACCCATACCCATGCATCCAGGCAGATCTCATCCAGCCCAAATGGGTGAAAATCTCTCCTACTAGAACATTTTCAAGATAATGCTAATAGGAATTGCTCTTGTATTTTACATGGTGAAAGATGGTTACAACATTGCATGCAGGAGGTGCTGATCTGTCACCGGCGCATAAGAGGAAGCATGTGCAGAATGAGGAGGATACGAGACAACACTTTGGGAAGGTTGCGTTCAGAGGCTGGGAGAAGAAGGGAAGACGCTGAGGAGACAAAGACAGGTAGTCAAAGAGTTCAGAAAGTAGAGAGGGAAAGAAGAACCAACACAGCCTGGTCTATTTTTTCCAGCCTTATCAACCATTATGCTCTCACATGCACACTTTATTTTGCCTAAATATGAGTATGCTAAAAAAAATTAAAAATTAAAAATTAAAAAAAAAACACAAAACCTTTTTGACAAGTTTATTTACAAGCACATGTCTAGGTTTTTATTTCTATCTTTCTGCCCTGGTAGAAGTCCTAAGAGTTTAATTCAAAGATTCACTCTTGTTAGGGACATTTTGTAGGAAATGAGAAAGTTCAGATAAAAATTGTTAGACAGAATTCAGAAAATAATAATCTGTCCAGTTAAAAAGCATCAGTTAGGGGCGTGAGGAGATGATATTCCAGAAAGGTGCTTAGTTGCATTAAAGTTTGTCAGAAAATTGCCTAAGCATTTTACCAGGAATGCTAATTTCTTTCCAGAAGAAAGTTGGTTGTGAACTGCATCCACACACACACAAAGTTTTATCCCAGACCAATTTTGGAAACTTTTTTCTTTCCCATCTGTTTACCCTTCCTTATGCACATTTCATGCTTTCTCAATCAACCTCAGGATGTGTCTTCTGCCTGAGGAAACACCCCCACCTCCCAATCCCTGCCACTTCTTGTTGCATAAGGCCAAGATCAAGCCCTTGTCTTCCTAATAATGTTACCTGTCTACGCTACAAACTCCAGTTCTTTCATTGTACTGCTCTTGCTTTTTATTGCTGTTGCTTGTGTTCATATCTCTTATTTTAACTGTAAGAAATTGTATCTTTTCTGTTGTGTATGCTCATTAGTATTCAACGAAGGTTGGAAGAATAAGTGTATATCACTAAACCCATAGTATAAGAGAGATTTCAAGAGGCAATCTTCTACTTAGTGTGCTTCAAGGAAATATTTCACAATCTAAACTAATTACTGCATCAGTCAGATGAGATTCTGTGGTGAAAAATTGTAAACCCCAAATCCAGTGTTTTAAACAAGATGGATATTAATTTTTCCCTCATACTAGCAATCTGGAGGTCAGCAGTTCAGGGCTGCTATGGTGGCTCCACGTTTCTCCTGTCTTACTGCTCTATCATCCCCAGTATGTGGTTTCTTTCTCGCGGGTCAAGGTAGAGGCCTAAGCGCTACCCATCTCACCACAGCAGGAAGGAAAAAGGGAGAATGACACACCCCTTCTTTTTAAGAACATGTCTCAGAAGCTGCACATAGCACATCTAGTATGTCCTACTGGCCACAACGTCACCACATATAGTACCCAGTAGTAAGGGTACATTCTCCAGGAATGTTCCCAGTCTAAAATTCATGGTTCTACTACTAAGGAAGAAGAGAGAACAAATATTGAGGGACAGTTAATATAGCTTATAAATACACTCCATGTTAATATATCATATCATTATAAAACATGCACAAAATTAAGAGATGAGATAAGAAATAAATATAAATAGCAGTCCTAATATTTTCCTCCTTCCCACTGATGGACTTTCTTAGGCACGCATCAATCTAACAGATGTTAAATATCCTAATGTATGCTCTTCAGCTATCACACACATCATTATTTCAAATGAGAATTCAAGCGAAACCTAACAAAGAAGTTAGAGCAAAATGCTAACAATATATGCTGCTATATTGTTATGTCCCACATGGAAAAGAAATAACAATTGTTGAAATTCCCACATTTTGGGTCTGACAAACAAATTAAATGTCTCGACAAAATGTCTGCATTGAAAAACCCATTTGGGCTTTTTCACAACATAGTTGAATTTGTTAAAGAGTCCAATATCTTCTTGTTTATGAGGTTTTAACTTTACTACTATTGGGTTACCCAGATGGAATAAACAAGGAACACTGCTGTTCTGCTCATTGTGGTCATGAATTACAGGGCACTGGAGAATCATGTTAAGGTACTTTGGGGTCTCAATTTCAATGTGCTGTGTGTGTGCTATGTAGGCTTCCATATAATGTGGATGTAGACTTTAAGCTTTTCCAATGAAGCTGTAGCTGAAGTTGCCCAACCAGTCAGGTTGTATTTCCCTAAGGCCCAAACCCAAAATTGACAGCTCTCATTTTGTGTTACAGAGTAAAACCAAGCAATCAAGGCCAAACAGACCCCTGCCACATAGCTACGCACTGACATCAATTACTTAGCCTAATTATCTTGACAAAGTATCCTATTCATTTAAATCTTCCATTTTCTCGGACCATAAAAAGCAATAGGGACTAGAGGGAAAAGGGATCGTGCCATCTTAGAATTGCTGTCTAAGACGGAGAATTTTGACCAGAGTCAGGCATGTACTCAAAGTCTTATGCATAAAAAGACTTCAGAAACAATTTAGAGAAAGTTCAAATAGGGCTTTATGAAGAGAGATTCTGAATGAGAACATGGCTTAAGGGAGATACAGGCTCTAAAAATGAAATTCTGATCATACCATGATGAATAAATGCAGACTTCCCAGAAATTCTCCAATGAGTTTAGATTTAAAAGATTACATATAAAAAGCCAAGAAGGGCATATAACCAAGGATACAAATTGTGAAATGTATAAGAAAATTGTCAGAATCGTTAATGCACTGATAAGCCAAGGCTTACAAAAGTGACAAAGTCAATAAAACCTGTCACTTCAACTCTGTTTAGATCATGGATGTGAACAGGAAAGTAAGGTCTGCAGTCCTGGAGATGACAGTCTAATTCTGGTAAATGAGAGCAGCATTTCAATTAAGGAAAATTATCTTCAAAAATTAAAAGGCAAGCATGGGTTTAAAAGGGACACATATTACCAGAAAAGAATGACCTGCTAAAAAGAATCCAATACTTCATTTCCAAAGGACCTCATCCCAGGATTCTAAAGGAACTTATAGGCATGATTGTGAGTTAGCTTCGGATAATCTTTGAAACCAAGGAAACCTGAGATATGTCAGGAGGGCTAAAACAAAACAGACACACTCTGGATTTTCAGAAGGTGGGAGACAGAGGGTTGGGAGCAGATTCTAGAAACAATAGATGGGTAGGCATGACGTGGTTATCTTGAAAAATTCCAGACTGGACTATTTAGCAGGTGATTTGTGGACTTTACAAACAAAATGCTTGTTAGTAGAGTCTTGTATGCATTCAGTGAAAATCCAGTCCACATTAGTCTATCCTTTTTTTAGCAGGGTAAATGAGTGAGCAGGTGGTGGGTACCTACCATGAACATGGCACAGAGGAACTCTTACAAGATAGTCTCTTCAAATGACAACATGAGAAGTAACCTTAATGATGTGCCACACGGGTTTGTCTTTTTCCTTGAAAAAAATAATTTCTTTCCTGATTTTATAAGCAATATATTTCTAAGCATGCAGACACACAATATTTCCTTGACTCCAAGATGCAATTCATTGTGAAATGATGCATCAATTTAAAAACAGCTTTTTGGGGGTAGAAAAGGAGTTATATTAAATATATAATTCATCTTAATTTCTGAAGCACTGAAATATAAAGAAGAACACACCTTAGAATTGAGGAAATGTATACTCATATACATACACACACATACACATTTACCAGATTAAAATGATACATTTTACTCATTTTGCATGTGATTATAACCTTTGACCCCAGGTCATTAAAAAACCGTGATATCCTTTCTAGTGAATTAATCACATGTTAAATTATTTAATAATTTAATTATTACTCCATTGTACTGAAATTTTTCATTGTTTTTCTTACAAATAATTTTGCAATTTATTGTTCAGAAATATTCATCTGCATTTCTGATTAGTTCCATGGCATATGTTTCAGAAGTGAATTATTGGGTAAAAAGATGTATTTGCTTTAAAGATTCTTGATACACAGTACCAAACTACTTCTCAGAAAGTTTGCACCAATTTACATTACCATCAGCAGTTTTTTGAGAGGAACCGTCGTACCACTATTCAAAATGACCTTTCCTTTGCAAAATCTTTGTTGATTTGGTAGTCAAAAAATTATATGTCACTTTTAAAAAACTTGGTTTGAATTTTATTTACTAACAGTGAAATTGAATATTTTTCCATATGTTAACTATTTGTGTTTCTTCTCTGAATTGTCTGTTCTTGTCTTTTATTTTTCTGAAAATTTACTATTTTCCTTATTGATTGTGTGGTCTTGATAGATCAAAGATATTAACCATTTTCTGTCTTATTTGTTGCAATTTTAATGTTTCGGTATTAAACATTTGTGTCATTTTGTTTTAAATATGCCCATTCTTCTCTTCATCTTTTTTTTCCAAGCCCATCCTAAAAAATGTATGCCTTTTAAATGGAAAGTTTACAAAATTTACTTCAATTGTTATATCTGATATTTGACCTTACTTCTAGCATCTTGTTTATTCCTTTTGCTTTTGTGTAATGACTTACTGTTTATTTTATGTGTTCCTGTGTTTTCTTTGTGATTGGTGTTTTGACTGCTTTTATCTTCCA
>JAQZBX010006992.1:21654-51778 GCA_029593785.1 Cabassous unicinctus | reverse complement strand
ATGAAGCCAATATAATAACAAAATACAATTAATAGGAAAAAGAAATAATAATGATAATTTTAAATGCAAGAAATAAGTACAAGAAGACTCAGAAGAAGAAGAAAAAAGGAAACTCAACTAATAATAAAATATAATTAGCAAATTGGGACATTTGAAAAAATGGAAAAAAAAACAAAAAACAAATAAAATCCTTTTTTTAAAAGAAATTATTCTTTTTTCCTTTTATCATTGTAATATCGGATGTCCAGTGTATCGTGAAACCTTCCCCATCTCATTGCCCTGTGTCTCCCAAATTTCAATTTAATTTTCAAAGAAGTTTTAGGTCACAGCAAAGTCATACACGGAATACTAGAGACTCCCACATACCCAACCTCCCTCCTGCTTCCACAACCCATAGTAAAACTTTTTTTTTTTTATGCATGATATCATTGTTATAACTGTTATACAGATAGTAAAATATAGCAACTAAAATTTTTCAGTGGTTTACAGCATAGTTTACAATTTAGACTGTACAGTTTAATAATTTTTGATGATATTTACCATGTCCTGTGTCCATTAATGTAAGGTAATGAAGAATATTTCCCATGACCATTACATACCACATTTGATGTTTTCTGTTCCTTCCTCCCCACCCCCTGGGGCATATGACTCTTCCCTGTCTTGGCTCATGGGATGCCAAGGTTCATATTTACATGTCCTGGGTATTCTAACCTGTCCTTCCTAATCTACCCACCTGTTAATCTTGCACCACTCAACCCAGTAAAATCTCTACCCACCTGTCTAAACTTGTAAAAACTTGTAAAGATATAAAGGTTTTTATTTCTTGTTTATTTTTAAATTTATAGAATTATTAACATATCTATTAATGAAATAAATTGAGTACCACACAGGGATTTACAGGAAAAATATATGAGACTATCCAATCATGGTGGTAGGCTCAGGTCATGGTATGTAAGTAGGTCTGAATACATTTCTTATAATGAACAAACATTTGTAAAAGTAAGTGACAAAAGTGGTAATTGTTGTTAGAAGCACAAAAGATTCCTAAATGTTTTGGCAAAGGGTGTTCAAGCAAAAGAGTGTAGCAATTATGATTTCCATGGTTTTATATTTAATGGATACAGTCCCCCTCTTTATTGAAGAGAAGAATACTAAAATTCTAGAGGTAAAGTCAAGGGTAGTATCCTCACCCCATGTCAGAACTTTGGAGAACTAAGGGAGGTAGACCAAGTGGGCAACCCAGTCTTAAACTTTGGAACACAGTTAAGTAAATGGATGGGGTATTTGTTACAAGATTACATCTGTGGAAGGCAGGGGATTTCATGGAGGAGAAATCATAGAAATGGGATACCCCTGAATCAGAACCTGGACTACCGAGTACAGAGAATCAGTTGTAATAATTTCCTTTCTGCCAGACCAGTTTACATGACAAAGAAACGTGTTATGTCTTGCTATAATGTAGCTGTAAATATCTCCTCTGCTGATTTCTCTCATACTGGGAAACCCTGGGCTCTATGGGACATGATGGTTTCCTTGGGAGTCCCAACTCAGGCTGGGGGACTGATGCCAGACTCCTTCTTGCAGTATTGATGTTGAAAGAGTTTCAGTCCCTTCACCTACCACCCAGGAAGTACTTTCTAACTCCACACGTAGGCCTTCTCAGAGACAAAATCCCATTGAGTCTGTAAACTCAGCAAATTTTGCAGGAAAAGGGTAAGGGGGGAAGGGAGCCCAGAGCATTTCAATGAGGTCATCTGAGAGGCAGTCCTCACTAGCCTGGAGCTGAAGAGGTCATCACACTTGTTTTCCCTGCTATTTATTATGTTTGAAAAGGAGGTGTCCATTGGACTCAGTTATGCAGGGGTCCTTGTTGCCCATTAGTGATTAATTTGGAAGGACAACAGGAAGTAGGAAAGAGTGGGATAAAGTGGCACCAAGAAAAGCAGAACATCTATGCATGGAGAATTTTACTAAGTGAGAATAGGGAAAAATATGTTATTATCAGTGCAGGAAAGTATACAAGTGAGGATTTTTTCTTGAGTGCTTTATTTGATCATGTTTTTCTATTGATGACAAAGGTCCTGTTCAATGGAGGCAGATTTTACCTTGCTCAGCATTTCCAGGGACAAACATTTCCTCAGTGGATATTACATGAGTAAAGTTGTTTTATTTAATAGCTGTCAGATGGTACATTAAAAACTTTACTTGGCAATCATTCCTTTATTGGTGTAGTTACATTAATATGAGTATTTTAGCCATATAATTTTTTCATTGCAGGCAAATGTTTAATCAAGTTTTGGTCTGCATACTGGGGCCTGAGTGTTTCAATTGTTGCTTTGATTGCAATCTTTCAAATACAAAACTAGAGGATTTCCTTTTCCTTTTCTTTCTTTCTTTAATATCTTAGCAGCTTGCTTTTCAGTTCTTTTATATATGTGTAGAAGTATTTAGGGGCATTCTGTGGAAGTTTATAAATTTTGTGTGTTCAAATCAATCTTTCAGTGTCCCATTTATTTTTCTTCCATTGCCTTTCAAACTTAGAAGGCCCTGCTTTCTTTGGCATAAATATTATTAATGATTACAGTTTTATACATATTGCCTAAATCATTAGAAATGATTGTTTCAAACATAATGTCCTCTAGATTTCACACCCTGTTTTCCATATTGTACTCTTTATCTCTTGTGGTTAGATCAACTTCTTTTATCACATCACCTTCTGCCATAACCTCAAAATTTTTTCTTTATCATTTGACAACAGGTCATTTTTTCTGCTCTATAATCTAGAGGGGTACACAGTCTGCGATTATTGGGAGGTTTCCTCAGGATCTGAAATAAGGGTGTGGGATTGGGGACTTATTTGGAAAGAATGAGACATTTGAGAGGTAGAAGAGAAATCAGCCTCATTCCATCACCCATGATAGCCATTTGTTCACTTACAGTAAGGAACCAAGCTAAGCATTTCACAGATATTGATTTCTCATCTTCACTATTTCATGAAGTTGGATAACAAAAATCACTCTGATATAGGTGACTATATTAAGAATTAAAATCTTTTGGTTTCTATCAAATATCAACAGCTAATGTAATGGTAGATCTGAACTTCAAAATCACTTTTGATATTTCCACATTTTTTTGGCATTTAATATCATTTAAAAATCTTCTACCACTTCCCATAAAATATCCCAACATTTTTTATACTTATTATCATTTGTTCTGTGAAAAATTTGTTTGTTCACTTTGCTCATTATTCTCTTGGTGTGTTCAATCTGTATGGTGACTTGACACCATGAAAATATCATTACTTTTATTTTAGATAAACTGGTTTTACTCTTTTTAGTTTTTCTGAGTATCACAGAATATGATTAATGTTGGAATCCCACCAGAACCAAGGAAATTTCTTTATCACAATGGTGATTTTAGATTATAATTTTTCTTTTCCATCAGGTACATTGCATTTCTCTTTCTCCACTTACATAGCAGATTTTTATGTTTCTTTAAACCCAGGGCAGAAAATTGCCATGCCAAAATGAAGCCCCTAGTTTTCATATGCAAGGGACCTCATGAGCTGGAAGTTCTTGATATCGTTTCTAAATATTTGAAGGAAATAATATGATAGCAGTTTGATCTGTACACAATCATGGCCTATTCAGCTTTTCTGGGGATGAGAAAAGCATGCAGTCAACACGGTACTAGTAGATCATTTTGTGGTTTCTCTGTGTGTGTCTCTCTCAGTGTCTGTCTCTGTGTGGGTCTTTGTGTCTGTGTGTGCATGAATGTTTGTCTTTGTGTGTTTGTGTTTGTGTGTCCATCTCTGTGGTACTGTGTGTATGTGTATTTCTGTGCATGTCTATCATTGTGTGTGTGTATCTCTTTGCATGTGTGTCTCTGTGTGTACTTTCTTCCCTTCTGTGTGTGCTTATATTTGAATATGTGTGCATAGCTGTGTGTACTGTGTGTGTATGTCTCTGTGTGTCTATTTGTGTATGTCTGTCTCTGTGTTTGTCTTTGTGTGTGCCGGAGCATGTGTGGGTTTGTGTGGCTTTCTGTGTGTTTTTGTATTTCAATGTGTGTTCATCTCTGTGTGTGCTTATGTGTGTGTATGTCTGTGTATGTTTGCATTTAGCTGGGTGTGTCTCCTTGCATGAGTGCTTCTATGTGTGTCTCTTTGAGTGGGTATATGCATATTTGATGGTTTGCACACTCATCAGAACAGGGGTTTTTAATTCATAAATTATAATAACTGTCTTCTGCACTACAGAATAAGGACACAAAGCTAACCACGGAAACAGGAGTGGTTCCATTTCATTTCTTGGGTTTATTGAATCTACTGTCAACAAAGAATATTGCCTTCCATAAGTAGAGGAGTATCCTCATCTAATCAGTTAGGGGGCTTCAAGGAAGAACTGAGAATTTCAGCATTCAGAAAAAAGAATTTCAATCTCTATTTCAGACAGCCAGCTTCTCCTGGGCAATCTGAAGTCAACTTAATCAAGTTTCTAATTTGAGGTCTTCCTTATGGAATTCAGGTTTGCCAATCCCCATAGTGTCCCAAAATTGGAGTATGAAGTGTGACCTATGGGTAGGTGTGCTGCACTCAAAAGAAAAACACGAGTTTTTGAATGTACAGTCAAAATTCAGGTGAATATGTGTGGGAATGGATATGAAGGGTGTGGTCAATGGTGAAAGAAAAGAAATTTGCATCAGGCCAAATTTATTGATATGAGCCCATGAAGCTGAGTTTCTGGACTGAACTGTGTAACTAGATGGGCTAGATGGGCTCTATCAGTTTGCTTTGTTGGCTGAGGCACTGACCAAACAGTGGCCTACATTTAGTGACATTGAAATACAAGAAATTCCATGAAATACTATAGATGCAGGGAACCAAAAATTTAAAGAGATTGGACTGTTGGATTGGATTCATCATGTAAGACCTGTTCATCCACACAAGTAATATGCAGAGGAAACTTATTTCACTGCAACTGTGAGGAGTCCCCTATGGTCTTTTTTTTTTTTTTTTTTTGGCTTGAACAACAGCAACTTATTGTCTCATTGTTTTGAGGCAGGGAGATGTTCAAAATCAATCACGACAATACTTTTTCCCAGAAAGACTGGTTTTCTGGGACTGACTGTCAGAGATCCTTGGATCTTGGCTTTTCTAGGACATGGCAATGCACATGGCAGCCTCCCTTGACTTCTCTGTATTTTGTTGGCTTACAGATTCTCCTAGTGTTCCTGTATCTTTATCTCTGTGGCCTTCCCATTAAGGCCTTTAGTAATAGAATTAAGATACATCATGATTTAGTTGGACCATGCATGCCTTAACTGAAGGAACTTCATCCAAAGGTCCAATGTACAGTAGTTTCACAGGCACAAGAATGGATAACTTTAAGTACATGTTATTCTGGGATATGTAACTCCACACCAACACAGAGGTAAATATAAATTCAAAGAAGTAAGTACCCTGTAATCTTTCATTTTAATTAGAAATATCAAAATGAACTCATGACTTTTCGCTGTCTAAAAAAATATTTCCCAGCTAAGCCCACTGAAAAAGCCTAGATACAATGACAACCATTTAACAATGAGTTCTTTATTGCCCAGATTGTGGTCTCTAAATACTATTTCCTGGTAAAAGGAATCAGGGATCCTTGGGGAAATAGCTGGTTCCAGATAAAAGGGCAGAAAATGTGTAAAATTAACATGAAGCATCATTTGTCAGCAAGTCATCCAGGACAACTGTGGTCAGGTCAAAAGAACTTGGGAGCTAACAAATGAAGTGATGGGTACAAGTAATGATGGTCAATAGCTGCTAAAACTATTACAGTAAAGGTTGATAAGGCATATTCAAATGGATGGAACAGGATGACACCCCTTGACTCACTGATCAATCTTGGTATCACTAAAGGAGCAAAGAGATACCATGATACTGATGGGATACAATGGAACAGAGCACTACCTATAAAGTAATCTTTCATCAAACAATCTCATCATGTATCTAGCTCTCACTACAAGTATATAGGAAAGAGGCAGGGCCAGTAAGTAAAGATTAGCTAAAAATTAATGAAGTTTGTGAAAAGTATGGTCATTAGTTAATAATAATGTAAAAACAAATAAGGCCCCTAATTCACTCCTTACTATATTTCTAGCACAGAAGCAAATAAAAGCCAATATCTTTAACAAAACATCTCTTTCATTTGTACTGATTCAGACTGGGACTTCAAACCCAAGGCAGCAAAAATATTAAGTATTTTTAGGGAAAAATTATTTAAGAGACCAACCAACCAAGTGCAACATTTGGAATTCTTTGGATCATGATTTGTGCAATACTATTGTATAAAGCCTTTTTGAGATAGGGAAAATTGAACACACTCTGGGTGTTAGATGAGGCTAAGAAATAATTTTCTTAGGTGTAAAAATGGTATGATTATTTTTGAGAAATAGTCCTTATCTGTTGGAAATACCTACTGAAATTATTTATGTGTGAATTTATAAGATGTCTTGAATTTGCTTTAACATACTCCAGCAGAAAGTAAACAGCAACAAAAGGCAGTATAGTTGAAATCAGAAGGGTAGAATGTTGACAACCATTGAAATTGTGGGGTACGTGTTACTATACTCTCTACTGTTGTGCTTGCTTGAAAATATTCACAATAAACCTTTTGAGAACTACAAAAAAGGAGGGTTCATCTGTGTCCCAAGAAAGGCCAAAGTTAAAAGTGAAAGGTTAGAAAAAGGTATTCCATGCAAGATCTTTAACAGACATTGCAATTACAAAGGTGTATGATATACAGTCTTGAATTAAGGAAATATATTTTGCAATGAGTATTGAAATTCATAGCAAAGCAGATGTGACACATCTTTGTAAATGAGTTCCCAGGGCAACACTTCTAAAATAAGTGTACATCCCATCAATTAAGAGATTAATTATAAAATGTATTCAAGGAAATTTATTTACATATATTTGAATGAAGTTAAAAGTGAAATTGTAGGTTGTATATGTGTTGGTAGAATAAAAAACAGTTTTAAAAAAGCAACAAACATAGAACTGTACAACTCCAGAATGAAACCCTAATGTAAACAATGGATTGTAAGTAATAATCTTATTATAATTCATCAGTTGTAACAAATGTACCACATTAATGCAGCTGGTAATAATAGATTCAGTATATGGGAAATCTTTATTTTCTGCATGATTTTGTGTAAATCTAGAACTTTTCAAATAAAAAAAGAATGAAAAGAAAACCTACATGGAAACCATATACCAGATAAGGGTTAAATATACAGAATAAACACAGAATTTTTACAGCTCAACAGCAAAATACAAACAATACAATTTAAAAATGTTTAATGGATTTGAAAAAAATATTTCTCCTAAGAAGATAGAGAAAAGGCCAATAAGCACATGAAAAGATGCTCAAGCTCAGTAGTCATAAGGGGTGAAATACTGATAAATGATAGAAAGTTGATGATTCTTGGGCACATTATTCTAAGTGAAGGAAGCCAGACCCAAAAAGCCAAATATTATATGATTCTGTTCATATGATATATCCAGAATCAATAAATCTATGGAGAAAAAATGCAGATTGGTGGATGTTAGGGTCTGGGGAAAGGAGAGAATGGGGAGTAGATGCTTAACGTGTCTGGGATTTCCTTTAAGGTTGATGAAAATATTTTGGAACTAGATAGATGTAGCGGTTGCACCACATTGTGAATATCCTAAATGCCACTGAATTGCTCACTTTAAAATGTTTACTTTTATGTTACATGAATTTCACCTCAATAAAATTCCTTGGGGAATAAAAAGTAATGAAGATCTGTTATATGCACCTACGTAAATACACCTTGAAGACATCATGCTGGTGAAACAATGCAGATTCAAAAGAAAAATTTTGTATGACCCTGCTTATGTGACTTACTTAGAGGGTGCAAATTCATAGAGAAAAAGAGTAGATTACAGTTTACCAAGAGATTGAGGCAAGGGGAATGGAAAATTATTGCTTAAGACTTGCAGATTTTCTGTTTGAGGTGATATAAGCTTTAGGTAATGTATGTTAATTGTAATGAAATATTGTGAATTCATTTTTACCAATAAATTAGATACTTGGAAGGGATAAAATACAAATTTTGTAGTTGTATTTATGTTTCCACAATAAAAATTAATATATATATATATATATTAGTTTTCTATTTTGTCTACAAAAGTAAATATACTGGTCTATTAACTAAATTAATTGAGCTTCCTTTAAGGATATGGGGGAAATTAAATGAGACATTCACTATAAGGTATGTGGTACATAAAAATCTCTAAATATATCTCTTTTAATCAGCAATCATTTTATAGATGAGGGAATAAATTTCAGGTCTTAATTTGTGTTACAAGCATAATATTCCTAATTCATTTGGAATAACAAAATAAACTAAAGAGGTGTAGCATCCGTGATTGTATTTAAATTGAATACAGGTCTCCAATTTGTTGAAGTGGAGAACAGTAACTTTCTGATGGCAACTATTATGCCTGTATCCTCAGCCTATATCAGTGTTTTGGAGAACAAAGTGACCTAGTCAAGTTGGGACCCACAGTGTTAACTTTTGGAGTAAATTTTAAGTCAATGGATGTGGTAAGTTTCTACCAGGTTAGAAGTATGGAAAACAGGAGAATTCTAGGAAAAGGAATAATAAAAGTTGGGTTCCCCTGACTCATAACCTGGTATTTAGACATCAGGAAATAAGTAAGAAAAACTTTCTTTTTGTCCAGAAAAGGTTCCCAGGGGGAAATGATTGTTCACGGGTTGGAGCACCAAGAGGGAAATGTGCCTAATGAGCAGATATAGGAAAGCTATAAATATCTCCTCTGCTGCCATCCTTTACCTTGTGTAACCTTGGACTGAACAGCACATTGCTGTTTCTTTTTTTGGGTCTTAAGTTTGGTTCAAGTATTGATGCCTGACTTTTTTCTGCTGTATTTTTTGGGGATAGAGCTTCATTCTCCATCATCAACTACCCAAGGAGAAATTCATATTTCTTCAGAAAGACCTTTTTACAGATTCCATCCAGGTGAGTCAGAGAACCCAGTAGATGCTTCAAGGAAGAGTCAGGGTGGATGGAAGTGAAGAGCTTTAACTTGAGCTCGTCTAGGAGCCAATCCAGCCTATCACAGAGCTGAGAGATCCTTGTACTTGTTTTCCCACATGCTCAGTTAATGAAATCTTTTATTATTATTTTAAAAATGATGTGTCCATTTAAGTCAGCAATGTAGGTCTTATTCTGGATGACTAAGATGCGAATGGAAGCCCATTTAGAAATGGGATGTACAGGAATAAAGCAATTCCAGGAAAAGCAGAATATCTGCACCAGGATCTTTGCAGTTAAGTGGAATTAGGGAGATGCAATATTAGCAGTGGCAGAATGTGCAGTGAAATGAGACATTGCTTTAACATTTCATGTGAGATATATTTAAGTAAGTGTCTGAAATGATGGGAAATATCCAATTCAGTAAGATATTTCCTTGCAACAGCATTTCAAAATACATATACTATTACACTAGGTATTGACCTAAAGAGGCTATTTCGATTTATGGGGTGGAATGGGATATACTACAACATTTACTTGGCAATCATTCTTTTATAGCTGAAGTTTACTATATTTTATTAGTCATTTAATCTCCGCATTGTGAATTGGTTATTCAATTCTTTACTTTTATATACTAGGGCCTGATTTTCTTTATCTTCTTTTAAAAAATATAATCTTTCAAAGAACTGCAGGTTTTTCTCCAACTTTGCTCTTCGTCATTTAGTTCTTCTATGTCTCCATAGATGTGTTTGGGGAAATGTGCAGAAGTCCTTCAGTGTTACATATCACGTTTCTCTCATTATTTTTCCAATTTAGAAATTACTTCTTCCATTGAATTAATAGATCACCATTTTATACTAGTTGCCAACTGTCTTTCCCATCTGTTTTCCTTATTGTGCCTTTTGGCCTTTTGTGATTAGATCTATCTTTGAAATTGCATCATCTTCTGCCATCATTTGAAAAGTATTTTTCTTTCCATTAGACCACAGGTTGCCTTTATTCTTTTCATAATCTAGAAATAGTTTCCAGTATGGATCATGTCTGTTAAATGGCTTAGGAGGATGGATGCCATAATGTCTACTATATAGGTGAAAATCTTAATCTTCAAGGTTTACCACCCAATATTCTGAATATCTGAGATTCAAAATCAGGTTTATCTGATTCTAAAAATTTTGAAATTTATATCATTTAAAACGACTTCTGATGCTTCACCCAAAAAATTCTCAATCATTTTTTACTTGTTATATATTTTCAATCATCAAATATTTGTTTATTCCCTTTATTCATTTTACTCTTGGAGCGTTCAATCTGTAAAGTGTCTTGTCATTGTAAAAAGATATCACTCACTTTGTCCTTTGGGTGAATTGCTTTTTGTTTTTTTTTCTGTTAGTTTTTCTGGGCTTCAAGGGCATATAACTGGACTCAGTATGCCATCTGAACCAAGGAAATTTTTCTTTATCACAGTGTCTCAGGGAATACCTAAGTTTATGTCTTTCCTTTTAGTTCAAGTCCTTTTAATTTCTTCCTCTCTCATTTTTGAGCAGATTTTCATGTTTCTTTAAACAAAGAGCAGAATGTGACCATAACAAGATTGAGCAACATGTTTATATGTCCAAGGAAGGCTTGTCAGCTAGAACTTCAGAGAACAATTTCTAAATATTTGGGGAATAGAAAATATGATGTTGTCAGCTTGGATTGTATTTATTCCTAGGATAATTAGTGTGGCTGGGTGTGAGAAGAGCATGGTGTTAATTCAGCCCTAACATACCAAAGTGTGCATCCTGTGTGTGTTTGTGGGCATGTGCATGTTTCATGGGGTGTGATCAATCCTTAGAGCAGGGGTATCTGAGCTCATATATTCCATAGGATGTCTCCTATAAAACAGAGTCTACATGCAATTGTATAAATGCCAGTTAGACTAGTTCCATTCCTTTTGGTGGGATAGCTTTGGAAGCACAGTAATGAAGAGTGAGATGTTCACCATATGGATAAACGAATTCTTGAGTTTTCAGTTTCAACAGCAGTGAGGCTGTCTTGTTCATAAACCTTCTACAATCTATCTCCTCATTGTGTTATTACTCATTTCCCTGCTACACTGGGCTCCATGTTCACCCTGAAAATCTGAAGCAAGTCATTTTTTAGGGTCTTTGACCTGGATGTTCTCTCTTCTGGTCAAAAATTTCTCTTATATCTTGATGTCTCCTGCCTTCTATTCCTTGAGGTGCCTCTTCAAATTTCACATCGTATATGGGTCTTGCCTGAACACTGAGTGAAAAATAACATGCTCATTTTACTCTATTTTCACCTGCTTTCTTTTCCTTAAAGCAACTGCAATCAGCTGATTTGTAATATGATTATGTTTATATTTGCATATATTCCTTCTTTTCTCCTACAGTCTTTTTTTTTTCAATTTATTTTCAAAGAAACTTTAGGTTACAGAAAAGTCACATAGAAAATATAGGGCATTTCCATATACCCTCAAGCTTCCCAGCTCACATTTTCCCCTATTAATAACATCTTACTTGAGTATGGTACATTTGTTACAATTATGAGCAAATATTAAAGCATTGCTACTAACCATGGTCAATGGCTTATATTATGGTTTACATTTTGCACATAAACTTTGGTAGGTTTTGACAAAATGTATAATGGCCTGTATCTGTCATTGCAAGATCTTACAGAACAATTGCACTGCCCTAAAAATGTCCTATGCTCCACCTATTCTTCCCTCCCCCTCCCCTTGGAAGCTATAGAACCAGGAAATTTCCATTTTTGAAGAATTAGGTTCATAGTTTCGTGCATTACTATTGAGGGCTTGACATGTTGGTCTGTTTTCTTTTCCTTAAAGCACTTGTTATCAGTTGATTTGTAATATGATTATGTTTTTATATGCATATATTCTTTCTCTATCTTCAGAGTATTAGAATTTTGGGTTACTGCATTGTAGACTGATTTCCTCAACTATACTTGTCTCTTAGTCCCAACTCAATATTTATTCCTCAGATCAATAAATTTCTCATGAAGTCTGTAGAGTTCATGCATACTTGAGAAAGGCTGAGATTTGGGGATGGAATTCCTAATCAGAAGTAGCAGTAGTAATATGCTAAAGGGATGAGATCCATATAAATAATATAGAGATTAAAATTTTCACTAAAATGGACCATTTGTAGCATTTCTATTTGGATAGTGTAAACACTAGCCAAGCTTTTTTTATATATTCCCTTTTAGTCACATCCACAACATGTGACCTGGAAATAAAACACGAATTTCAGAATTTGTTCTCCTGGGATTGGCAGAGGATCCAGGACTACAGAATCTCCATTTTGGTCTGTTCTTGTCCATCTATGTGGTCACCTGCATTGGGAACCTGCTCATCATCCTGGCCATCATCTCAGAGTCTCACCTCCACACACCCATGTACTTCTTCCTCTCCAACCTGTCCTTTTGTGACATCTCTTTATCTTCCACCACTGTCCCAAAGATGTTGGTGAACATCCAGGCACAGAAAAAATCATAACCTATGCCGGATGCATCACCCAGATGTACTTTTTCATGTTCTTTGCAGGGTTGGAGGATTTCCTCCTGGCTGTGATGTCCTATGACTGCTTCATGGCCATCTGTCACACTCTTCATTACACGGTCATCATGAACCCTCAGCTCTGTATCTTGCTGGTTCTGGGGTCCTGGACCCATGAGTGTTATGCAATCCTGTGTACTGGGGTTAATGGTGTTATGGCTGTCATTTTGTTCACGAGTAGAAATCCCCCACTTTTTCTGTGAACTTCATCAGATCGTCCAGCTTGCCTGTTCTGACACCTTCTCCAATTACTTACTGATGTATTTAATAGCAGGAGTGATGGCCGGGGGTCCCATAGTTGGTATAATTTTCTCTTACTCAAACATTGTTTCCTCAGTACGTGCAATCTCATCAGCTCAGGGGAAGTATGAAGCATTTCCCCCCATTTGTCTCACCTCTCAGTGGTCTCCATATTTTATTGTACAAGCATGGGGGTGTACCTCAGTCCTGCTGCTTCACACAGCACACATTCAAGTGCATTAGCCTCGGTGATATACACCGTGTTCACACCCATGCTGAATCCATTCATCTACAGTATGAGGAATAAAGATATAAAGCGGGCTTTGAAAAAATGCTTTGGAAGGAGAGCGTGCAAAGTGTCAGTTGTCCTGTAGCAGCTGAAAGGCCATATTTAGCAGCTCTTAATCCCACAGGCTAGAAATTTGCTTTCTTTGCCCAGAATGTGTATGTAGACCTTCCTAGAGATAAGATGACCTCAAATAAGATGAAATAAAATTTTAAATCATACATTGTGTTACTAGAGCAACCTTTTATTTTTGATGATGAAAGTTTTCTCCTCTAAGTATGCAAGCTTCATGTCCATGCATAAGGAGATTAATTGAACTACAAGAATGGGTTGCATTTTATGAATTATTTTATTGGATCTCCTTCCTGTTTCTACTTGAATACTTCCAGTGCTGCCTATGACAATGATTCCTTGATTTCTTCTGAATAGATTATCTGTCCTTGTTCAAAACTGTCATAAATTTTAAAGGGCAGGGAGTTTACAACCTAGATAATTTTCTCTTCCATCCAGTTATTTATCTCTTTTATGTTCAAATTTCCATCCTATATTCTTTTTTAAAATAAATCAAATTTACTGATACATATTAATAAAGCATACAATCCATCCAAAGTGTGCAATTAACAGTATTTGGTATAATCACATACTTGTGAATTCATTAATTTCTAATGTATATTCTTTACTTTTAAAGATTTATTTATTTATTTATTTTCCTCCCTCCCCCCACACCATTGTTTCACACTTGCTGTCTGGTCTATGTCTGCATATTGTATGTTCTTCTGTGACTGCTTGTCTTAACTCTAGGCAGCATTGGGAACCAATCCTGGGACCTTCTACAGCGTGGGAGAGGTGTTCGATCTCTTGTGTCTCCTCAGCTCCTGGGTCTGCTGTGTCTCTTATTGACACTCCTTTGTGTCTCTTTTCATTGCATCATCTTGCTGCACCAGGTTTCTGCTTGGGCCAGCATCCCATGCAGGCCAGCACTCCTCTGTGAGCAAGCACTCCTGCATGGGCAAGCATTCCTGCATGGGCCAGTACACTGCAAGGGCCAGCTCACCATGCAGGCCAGCTTGCCTTTAGCAGGAGGCCTTGGGAATCGAACCCTGGGCCTCCTATATGGTAGACAAGAGCCCACTCTCTTAAGTCACATCTGCTCCCCTATATTGTATATTCTTGATCATTATAAGTAAACAGAAGATGAAGAAATCTGCTTATCATGCCTCATTTGATAGAGTGTTCTGTTTCACAGCCTTAAGTTATTACTGCACAAGCGTCCATGCCATTGCAAACACTCCCGTTTACCTAGAGGGTGACATAAATGGTGGTGATTTTTCAAGCAATTTTATTGAGATATAATCACATACCATACAATACATCCAAAGTTTACATTCAATTGCTCTTGGTATAATCAGAGTTGTGCATTCATCAGTGCAATCAACTTTAGAGCATTTTCATTATCCCTGCCTCTTAGGAGATACCTCTTAATACCTCTATCCTTCCCTTGCCATACATACTGATCATCTAATTCCATCCCCATAAATTTGTTTATATTTACATTTTGTATAAATAGAGCTAAACAATATGTAGTTCTTTTTTATTTTTTTTATTTTTTAAAAAGATTCTTAGATTACATAAATGTTACACAAAAAATATAGGGATTCACATATGCCCCACTTCCTGCACCTCCCACTACCTCCCACACGAACATCCATCATTAGTGTGGCACATTCATTGCAATGAAGAAACACATCCTGGGGCTTTGCCATTAAGCATGGACCATAGTTCACATTGTAGTCTATACTTTCTCCCACACAGTTCTGCATATTATGTGATGATATAAAATGGCCTATATCTGTCATTGCAATGTCACTCAGGACGATTCCTAAGTCCCAAAAAAACCCCATATTACAACTGTTTTTCCATCTCCCTGGCCCCAGAGCCTAGAGTGGACACTGACTCCACATCAATGTTGCAGTTTCTTCCATTGCTAGAATCACAATGTATCTATAGTAGAATACCAGTAAGTCCATTTTCCTCCATAGCTCTTCCCCCAATCCTGAGGACACTGGGATGGCAATGTCCACTCTACCTCCCAATTGAAAGGGGGCTTATATCCCATGGGGAAGATGGATGGGACTATTTTGCCTGCAGCTGCACACCCTCTACATTCCCTGGGATGGCCATTGTCGATCACAATCACCCTGCCATTAGTCCTGGGTGATTCCAATGAGGTGTAGAGTAGGTGTTCCAGCTCCACCAAGGTTCTGGGCCCAGCTGACACATGGACAATCCAAAGACTCAAGTATCTGGATGTATACCTACAAACTCCACACCAAGTATAGGAAGGGATGGATGAGCCATGTGCAGGGAAGACATAATATAGTCCAGCTCTGTCACTCTCAGGAGCACAGACTCCAAAGTAGGCCCACTGGCAAAGCACTAAACCCCGGAGCCATCCACGCTGACAATAAGACCCAAACGTCTCCAAAATCCCCAGGAGCCCCACTACTTGGGGTGGTATCCACTTTGGAAGTCTATGAGATCCTGCTGAGATGTGCATAAGCACAACCTCTGGATGAACTCCCGACTCACTTTGAAGTCTCCTAGCCATAAAAATGCATTTGTCTTTCAACTTTCACCTTCTATTAGAGGTGTTTTCCACATTGCATTGCTAGTTGGTGCTTGGTAGCAATCCCTCGGTGCCAGGGAGGCTCATACCCAGGAGTCATGTCCCATGTTAGGCTAAAGTAATGCATTCATATGCTTTTGGCTTCAAGAGAGACAACATTGAACAACAAGAAGGCTCTCAGAAGGAACCCTTAGGCACCCTATAACAATAGGCTAAATTTCAATTTCAAGAGCAAAGACTCATAAGCCTAGTCATCAATATCAAGGGTCCATCAGTGAATCATCCTTCTTCACCAGTCAATGCTCCTGCACATGGGGGATTCTTGCTGTTCCCTTAGAGAATGTGGCAGAGCTCTCCAGGGTGGGAATTCAGTATTCTCCCATTTATTGTGAGTCTCCTCCCACTGTGGCAATGTCCCATGAAAATTTGAGCATTTTTATATACCTTATATGTATGAACAGGTGAAGCCAATACAATAACTGAATACAATTAATAGGAAAATGAAACAATAATGATAAGTTTAAATATAAGAGATAAAATACATACAAATTTTTAAAAACAAAATAAAATTAAATTAAAAGATTGGGATATTAAAAAATGAAAAATATTTTTAAAAATTTTTTTTATGACATTTTGCCTTTTATCGCTGCAATATCAGGTGTCTGGTCTATACTGTGGCATCATCCCGCATTCATTCTCCAGTGTCTCTCTATTTTTCATTTTGTTTTAAAAGAAGTTTTAGGTCACAACAAAGTCACACACAGAATACAGGAGACTCTCATATGCCCAATGTCCTCCTCCTTTCCTCCCTCCCATATTAATACCTTTTTATATGTGGATGGTAGCTTTGTTATAACTGATATAGACATAGTGAAACATAGGTACTAAACATGGTCAATGGTTTACACTATGGTTTACATTTTAGACTGTACACTTTTATAAAATTTGATGATATTTACCATGTCCTGTGTCAATCACTGTAAGATCATGCAGAACATTTCCACTGACCACTAAATACCTACTGCTCAATTTATTCTATTAATCCCTCCTCTTACCCCTGGGGCCCACAGCGACCCCGTGGCTTTAACTCATTGGATGACAAGACCCATAGTTACATGCAACAAGACTGGGGTCTTGACACACTGGTTTTTCCTCCCCTCTTTGGAACCCCTCTTACTCTCAAGAGACTCCTGCCTGTCTATTTCTGAAAAAATCTGTCTTCCCATGGATGGAACTCTAACTCCTTCTCACTCATTATATGAGTCTCCACCCACTGATACAACACATTATGACAGAATGATCACTCACAACTCCCTAGAAGCCTACTCCAGGTGCACCCTGTCCTGAATATCCCCCTAACCAACACCCTAAAGCAGTAAGCCTTCCTTGTCATATTGACATGAGGGCATTCCAACTTTGTACTTTCAACCACATACATACAAATCTTCAGTGTTCACATGGTCCCTCTCCCAACCCTCACCCCAGTATCCTGGACCATCTAACCCACCCTTCCCAATCTATCTACCTATCAACCCTCACCACCCAACCCAATAATATCACTACTCTTGTCCTATCCCTTCAATATGCAACTACTTGCTTTCAATACCTGGATTGCTTCACTCAACATAAAGTCCTCAAGATTCTTCTATGTAATTCCATGTATCTGCACTTTATTCCTTCATACAGCTGATGATATTCCATTGTATGTATGTACTACATGTTGTTTATTCATTCATCTGTTGATTGGCACCTGGGTTGATTCCAACTTGCCATAGTGAATAATGTCGATATGAACATTGGTGTGTATATATCTGTTCGTGTCTTTGCTTTCAATTCTTCTGGGTATATACCCAGCAGTGGAATTGCTGGATAATATGGAAGTTCTATAGTTAGTTTTTTGAGGAACTGCCAAATTATCCTCAACAATGGCTGGACCATTCTACATTCCTACCAGCAGTTGATGAGGGTTCACTTTCCTCCACATTCTCTCCAACATTTACAGTCTCCTGTTTTTTTAATGTCTGCCATTCTAATGGGTGTAAGATGGTATCTCATTGGAGTTTTGATTTGCATTTCCCTAATAGCTAGTGATTTTGAGCATCTTTTCATGTGTTTTTTAGCCCTTTGTACTTCTTGTCAGAGAATTGTCTTTTCAGGTCACTTGCCATTTTTTTAAATGGGTTGCTTGTCTTTTTATTTTCAAATGTAGCATTTTTTTATCTATGCAGGATATTAGGTTCCTATCAGATATATGACTGCCAAATATTTTCTCCCATTGAGTAGACTGCCTTTTCACTTTGTTGATAATGTCTTTTGAGGAGCCAAAGTTTTTAAATTTGAGGAAATGCCATCCATCTATTTTTTTCTTTTACTGCTCATGCTTTGGGTGTGAAGTTCATGAGACCATTTCCTATTACAAGGTCCTGTAGATGCTTCCCTATATTATCTTCCTAGGTCTTTATGGTCTTGATTCTTATATTTAGATCTTTGTTCCATCTTGAGTTAGTTTGTGTATAAGGTGGGAAATGGTGTTCCTCTCTCATTCTTTTGGATATAGATATCCACTTCTCCAAGTACCATTTGTTAAAGAGGCCATTCTCTCCCACCTGAGTGGGCTTGTTGTCATTGCCAAATATCAGATGACTGCATATGTGAGGATCTATATCAGAACTCTCAATTCAGTTCCATTGGCAAGTATGTTTATCACTGTAAATTTGTAGTATGTTTTTAAGTCAGGTAGTGTGATACCTCCAATTTCACTTTTCTTTATCAATATGTCCTTGGAGATATGGGGCATCTCACCCTTCCAAATAAATTTTGTAGTTAGTTTTGCAAATTCATTAAAAAACACTATGTTGATTTTTATTGTGATTGGATTAAATGTGTAGATGAGTTTAGGTAGGATGGACATCTTAATGATATTTAGTCTTCCTGTCCATGAACAGGGAATTTTCTTTCATTATTTAAGTTCTTTGATTTCCTTTAACAGTGTTGTATATTTTTCTTTATATAAGTCTTTCACATCTTTAGTTAAATTTATTCCTGGTGTTTGATCCTTTTAGTTACTATTGTAAATGGTGTTTTTTCTTGATTTCCTCCTCAGAGTGCTCGATATTGGTGTACAGAAATGCTACTGATTTTTGAGCATTGATCTTATATCCTGCAACATTACTGAACTCATTTTAAGTTCTAGAAGCTTTGTTGTAGATTTCTCCAGGCTTTCTATGCATAGGATCATGTCGTCTGCAAATCGTGACATTTTTACTTCTTCCTTTCCAATTTGGATGCCTTTTATATATTTGTCTTGCCTCCACGCTTGAGCAAGTACTTCTAAAATGATGTTAAATAGGAGTGGTGATAGTGGGCTTCCTTCTCTTGTTGCCTATCTTAGAGGAAAAACTTTCAGGATTTCACCATTTAAGATGATGTTAACTGTGTGTTTTTTCATATTTACCCTTTATCATGTTCAGAAAGTTTCCTTCTATTCCTATATTTTGCAATGTTTTTATCAGGAAAGGGTGCTGAATTTGTCAAATGCTAGCATGTGGTCTATCTTGGAGTATGATCCATATGCACTAGAGAAGAATGTATATTCCACTGTATTTGGGTGTAGCATTCTGCATATGTCTATAGGTCCAGATCCTTTAGTGCATTATTCAAAGTCTTTGTTTCTTTAATGATTTTCTGTTGAGATGTTCTGTATAATGGTGATAATGGTGTACTAAAGTCCCCCAGTATAATTGTAGAAGCATCTATTTCTTCACTTAGTCTTTCCAGTGTTTGCCTCATGTATATTGAGGTGCCATGATAAGGGGCATAAATGTTTATGATTGCTCTTTCTTCTTGAAAGATTACCTCTTTTACTAATATATATTGTACATCTTTGTCTCTTACTATTGTTTTGCATTTAAAATCTATTGTGTACAATATTAGTATAGCTACTTCCACCCTTTTTTGGTCATTGTTTGCTTGTAAAATTATTTTCCAGCCATTTGCTTTCAAACTCCTTGAATCCCTGGGTCTAAGGTGGGTTTCTTGTAGACAACATATAGATGGGTCATATTTTCTAACCCATTCTGCCAATCTGTGTCTCTTGACTGGTGAGTTAAATCCATTAACACACAGTGTTATTACTCTCAAGGAATTACTTACATCAGCCATGTTTTCTTAGGGTTTATGTATGTCCTATATTGTTTTTATTTCTTTTTTTTTGTCTTTTTCATTGTTCTTACTCTCTCCTCCAACTCTTTTTCTCCTGATTTTTCCTTTCAACCTGCAGAACTTCCTTTAGTATTTCTTGAAGGGCTTTTTTCTTATGGGCATACTCTCTTAATTTCTGTTTAGCTATGAATATTTTGAACTCTCCATCATTTTTGAATGCCAGCTTTGCTGGTTAGAGAATTCTTGGCTGGAAGTTGTTTTCTTTTAGTACCTTGACTATGTCATACTACTGTCTTCTTGCCTCCATGGTTTCAGAGGAGAAATCAACACTTAATCTTATTGAACTTCCCTTGTATATGAAAGTTCTCTTTTCTCTTGCTGCCTTGAGTATTTTCTCTTTGTCTTGAACATTTGACATTTTGACAAGTATATATCTTGGAGTAGACCTGTTGTTATTTATACTGTTTGTGGTGTGTTGTTCTTCCTGGACATGTACATTCATCTCCTTCAATAGGGTTGGGATGTATTCAACCATTATTTCCTTCAACACTCCTTCTGTTCCCTTTACCTTCTCTTCTCCCTATTCACTACAGTAAATATTCACTACAGTCTGTAGTTTGCTTTAGGGATCTTTTTGACCTTATACACTCTATTAGTAAGATCTTGTAATATTAATATAAGTATTTACTAATTCATGGAAGAACATTCTTATATTTGCACTATTGATGTCCCTTATTGTCCACAACAGTGTTCATTATGCTATACAGTCTCATGATTCATTCCCTAGCTTTACTTCTAGTGACATACACCCCTTAAACTTTTCATTTCAACCACAAACACACCTCTATATTTGCCCTACTAATTATAGTCATATAATGTGTTACCATCACCTCTAACGATTTCCACACATTTATAATCAACATTATTACAAATTCGGCAAAAATTAAACCTCAATTCCCCATTCTCTACCATCATTTTATAGTTTAATGACCAATATTCCAGCTATTAACTCCATGACATTGCTCATTATACTTATTTATTAGTGGTGTCATACAATATTTGTCCTTTTGTGCCTGACATTTCACTCAAACTAATATCCACAAGTTTCACCCATGTTGTCACAATCATGAATAATTCACTTCTTTTTACAAATGAATAATATTCCACCTATGTATATATCATATTTTGTTTATCCATTCATCAATTGATGGACACTTGGGTTGTTTCCAACTTTTTGCTATTGTGAATAGTGTGCTATGAATATCATTGTGCAAATGCTTGTTAGGATCCCTGCTTTCAGTTCTTCTGAGTATACACCTAGTAGTTTGATTACTGGATCAATGGCAGATCTGTATTTAGTTCTTGAGGAACTACCAAACATTCTTCCACAGCAGCTGAAACATTCTACATCCCTCCCAACAATGACAGAGTGCTCCTATTTTTTCACAGCCTCTCCAGCACTTGTAGTTTTCTGTTTCTTTTTTTTTTTATAATGACCATTCCATAAAATGTGAGATGGTATCTCATTGTAGTTTTGATTTGCATTCCCTAATAGCTAATGATGTTGAACATCTTTTCATGTGCTTTTCAGTCATTTGTATTTTTTCTTTGGAAAAATGTCTCAAGTCTTGGGTCAATAAGTCATTTTGGTTGTTTTTCTTGCTACCCTTGAGTTATATGATCTCTTTATATGCATGCATATAAAACCATTATTGGATACATGGGTTCCAAATATTTTCTCTCATTGAAGAGGAATCTTTTTCACCTTTTACACAGCACTTTGAATAACAAATTTTGTTTTTTTCACCAATTTAAGATTTCCCATTTACCTATGTTTTCCTTTAATTGCTTATGTTTGGGTGTAGGACTAAGAAACCATAACCTTCCATAATTTCTTAAAGATCCTTCCCTACATTTTCTTCTAGGAGTTTTATGGTTGCAGCTTTTATATGTAGGTCTTTGATCCATTTTGAGTTAATTTTTGTCTGTGGTGAGAGATTGGTGTTCTTTTCTTTCTTTTGGATATGTTATATCCAGGTCTTCCAGCATCATTTGTTGAAGAGACTTTTCTGTGAAAATTGAGTGGACTTGGAATCCTTGCCAAAAATCAATTGACCTTAATATGAGGATCTATTTCTCAACACTCAGTTTGATGCCATTGGTCAATATATCTATCTTTTTGCCAGTGTCATGCTTTTTTTTACCACTGTAGCTTTGTAATACATTTTATAGATTGAAATTAGAGTCCTCCAAATTTATTCTTACATCTCAAGATTTTTTGGTTATTTGGGGCCCCTTAACATTCCAAATAAATATGATAATTGTCTTTTCCTTATCTGCAAAGTAGGAGTTTTGTTTGGGATTGTGTTAAAGCTGTAAATGAAATTTACTTCTATTTATTTAAGGCTTCTTTGATTTCTTTTAGTAATATTTATAGAATTCTGAATATGGTTCATTGCATCCTTTGTTATGTTTATTATTAAGTAATTGATTTTTTCTCCTATTGTAAATAGAGTTTTTCTCCTGATTTCCTTCTCAGATTACTCATTACTAGTGAATAGAAGCACTACTGTTTTTTGCATATTAACATTTTAAATTTTTTTTTAATTTTTAAGAGAAATTTTCGATAATCTAAATGTTATATAAAAATATGGGGGATTCCCATGTACCCTACACACACACCCACATCCATCCACATTGTCCCACATTAACAACATCCTTCATTATTGTGGTACATTTGTTACAATTGATGAATACATATTGTAGCATAACGATTAACTGTGGACTATAGTTTACTTTATAGTTTACACTATAACCTGCAAAAATTTGTAGGTTATGACAAAATATATACTGTGCTGTATCCATCATTTCAATGCCATGTAGAAAAATACCAATTTTCCAAAAATACTGCCATATTACAACTATTCTTCCCTCTCCCACCCCTCAGAACCTCTAGTGACCATTGCCTATATGTCAGTGATAAAAATTCTTCCATTGCTAGAATAATGATAAGTTTATAATAGAAAAATAATAAATCTAGTTTAGTCCATTACTCATTCAACTATTTTGAGGATTTGGGGATGGTGATGCCTCTCTCTTTCTAATTGAAAGGGGGGCTTAGATCCCATGAGGCAGATGGGTGGAATTATATTGTTTGCAGTTGTAGACACCCTGTTCCTTGGGATGAGTGTTGTCCATCATTATCTCATTGTTAGGTGTCCTGGGTAAGTTCAATGAAATAGAGAGTAGGTGTTGCACCTCTGTGGAGATTTGAGGCGCAACTGGCATATAAACAGATGAAAGATTTAATTCTCTGAGAAAAATATTTTACAAGTATAGTGCTAAATATAGGTTCAAATAAAAGGAACACAAGAGCCATGTGTAGGGAAACTATAAATGAGTTTAACTTTGTTACACTGGCGGGCATAAATTCCAAAGAAAAGCCCATTGACAGGGTGCCAAATTCCTGAACATTCTACCCTACATAGTTTATGCATGTCTCTAAGCCCCCAGGAGACCCACTGTTTGAGGAAATATTTACTATGTCAGTCATTGAGACTTTGCTGAGATGTGCATAAGCATAAACTCTGGAATGAACTTCGGACTTACTTTGAAATCTCTTAGGCTTAAAAATCATTAATATTTAATACTTCCCCCTTTTGTCCTCAGGCTTTTCCAGATGCTTTGCTAATTGGCAACTAGTAATAATCCCTCAGTGTTAGGGAGGCTCATTCTTTGGAGTGATGTCCCTCACCATGGGGAGGGGGTTTTTTGGGGGCAGGCAGTATATTCATATGGTGAATTTAGCTTAGAGTAAGGCCATATTTGTGTAACAAGGAGGCTTTCAGGAGGTAATTCTTAGGCAATATAAAATACCAAGCTAAATTTCAATTCTGCAAGTATAAATTCATGAGTATAATCATCAATATGAAGGGCCTGATGTAATAGTCTGTCTTCCTTCCCTAGGCTCTGCCCTTGTACTCAGGGGATACTTGTCATCCTATTTGAGAATATACCAGTACTCCCCAGTATGGGTATTCAATCTTCTTTTGGTTACTGTGTGGAACTTCACCTACTGAGACAAAGCCAAAAGAATAATTGAAAATACTTATATGCCTGAGAGTCATTCCCCTCCCAACACATCCCCCTCACTGACACCCTTCATCAGTGATCCTCTCAGGCTACAGTTGTGATACTTCTGAAATCTAAAACCACTCCAAAAATGAAACCAAAAATATAACCACTTAAATTTAATAAGAAAATGAAATAATAATAGTTGTTTTACAAAGAACTAATAATATACAAAAATAAAATTAAAAATTGCAATAATATAAAAAATACACATTGTGTCTTTCATCACTGTAAAATTTCTTTTCTTGTATATACAATGACATTTTCTTCTGTACATACTCTCAGTTTTTTTTTTTTTTTCATTTTTTCTTCAAAGAAGCATTAGAGTACAAAAGAATCAAAATACAAAATATAGGGGATTCCCATATAGCTATACCCTCCCTCTTTTCAACTTACCCTAATTAATAACATTTTATATGTTGATAGCATACTTGTTAAAATTGACACACAAATATTGAAGCATTTTTACTAATCATGGTCAATCATTGACATTATGGATTGTGTTTTGAGCTGTACACTTTAATAGATTTTGATGGAATTTAAAGTGGCCTGTATATATTATAGCAAGATCATGCAGAACAATTCTAAAGCTCTAAAAATGCCCTGTATTCCATCTATTCTATCCTTCTCAACCCTTCCCCACAGAACCTATGGCAACCAATAAATTTCAATTTTTGAAAAATAAGATTCAGAGTTATTTGCAATAAAATTGAGGGCTTGTCATATTGCCCTGTTTTCTTTTATTAGGCACTGCCTATGTGAAGCAGGCCAATAGATGGATCTGGGACCTGGAAAGAAGTCCATGTGAATATCAATGCCCCCAACATGGCTGGTGGAAGGCTCTGGTGGGATTCTGCCATTCAGAACAAGATTTCCTCCGGAAGTCAGGAGAAGCCTCAGATATTCTCTAAGGACATTATAATTGGGCCCTCTTGGGGGATTGGTGGGTAGTGTAATTAATCAAAACAGCAAACAGTTGGAACTCCTCCCATGCCATTAAAAGGGGGGGGGTGGAATAATTAATGGTTTAAAAAGCAAATACAAAACCGGAATCTCTCTCTGTCTCTTGCCTTCTGCAGCCTGCTCTCACTTTGTTCCCCCAACATGGATCAACACACATTTAAAACCTGGGCATTTATAATCTATAATGTGAAATTTTAGTCTGTAAATCAGTACTCTTTAATACTCTTCAGCCCCTTCACTCTACCTGGGACCTATGAGCTGTTATTTTCTTCCATTTCACTTACCTCCTTACCTTAGTAAATTACTGGCCTAATCCACATGGCCTGCTCTTGAAATTGATTCTTTGAAGCAAAGTCAAGAACCTAGAGAAAATCATTATATATTTGGTGTTGCCACTCAGGAGGTTATTGTGAGTGAAACTATGGCCTATAGCCTGTTTAATGCCTTCTTTTGATTATCCATTCTAAACAGGTCCTCCTACAAGCCCCCATGGGATATAATCCTGGCAGGAAAGAGACCAGGGTGTGGGAATTCTCTGTATCTGTGCTTGGTGCACCTAGGCTTGTGAGATCTGACTCTAGCCAGGAGGTCAGAGGCACAGGGAAGGGGGTCAAAGCAGGGTCATGCCAAGACAGAGTTCCCCTGGCCAAACTCTGAGCAATGCTAACCTGCTTTTTCAAGCCCTTTTAGCAGTCAACAACTCTGCCTCAGGACTGGCTTCCATTGCCATCTTCCACCCTCTCTCCTTGGTGGCAATGATGGCAATGACTCAGAGCCAGGGGCCAAGCATCACATGGGTCTACGCTTTTCCAAGCCTACCATCCTATTGACCATACCCTGCTACCTGGTCTAGGATGGGGTTGGAAGGCAGCAAGCAGGACCAAAGATTGATGCTGTGGGATTTCCCTTACTCAGGGGGTCACAGGCCAGGCCTTCTTTCATAAATAACATTTACCCATGTTTTAACTTCCCACTTCCTACTACTGAATTTCTGATTACAGGTTTGTGTTAAAATGCTTTGGAATATCTTAAAAACTGTAAAACTGAAAATGCATTTGCTAGTGAGGAAGTTATTGCATCAGGGCCCCAAGCTCTGTTAGTTAGAACAATTGTTCTCTAATCACTTAATGGCCTCTTGATGACTGGTATAACTTAGAAGCTCCCAGTTCCTATGACTGCCTTTAATACTTCTGTAAGAATAGGTAGAAGAAGCTTTTTGCCCCTTCTCAAAGAAGGAGCAATATTTAGCTTGACAGCTTCAGTCTGAAATCTATTTTACTCCAAAATCTATTCAGGCTATCTCCAAAGTCCAAACCAAACTTGGAAATGCCAAGCAGGAGGGTTTCTGTGATTCCTAGGTTGGCAGGAACCAGAGAATTAACTCTGAATGTCCCCCAAGGCTTAAGAGGCCTTGGACACTTGATTCAGAGAGTAGCCAAATGTTCCCTGAGATTTAGCTCAGGAGCTTCTGTTTGGGTAACAGTGCAGTCAGCCTTGGATTCTGGAATACAAAAGTGTTGAGAATCAGAGCAGTAACTCTCAACAGACCCCATTCCTTGGGTCCTTACATTCAGAGGGCAGCCAAATATCCTCTGAGACTTTTCTCAAGTGCTTCAGTTGGTATAACTGCTCCAATCCATCCTGGGTGCTTTGGTCTGAACTTTGGGGTTTCAGGCATTCCCCAAGACCTATGTCAGCCAAGAAAACACCCCTCCATGAGGCTTTGGATTACATTCACAAGACATCGAGACCAGAGCATCAGCTCCAAATCATTTGGTATGGTGAATGTTTAAGTCAGTCTTGGACTCTGGGACATCAGATCAATCGAGTAAAAAGCACTTCTTCATCGTTCCTAGAGTAATAGGCATAGTCTCTAGCTTACCAGTAAACTCCCCAGAGTAGTGTCTTCTCAAAAATCAGGAATTTTGCCTACTGCTGGTCTACATTGCCAGTATAACCAAGTATAGCCTCTCTATGTGACCCTGAATTCCAGTTAAACCAGGGTAAAATAGGAGGACAGATAGATCTGAGGGCCAGAAACCTCATGTCATGTATCCTTAAAGAAATGAGAAAATACACCTCAAACTTCCATTACTTTAAACTCAGTTGTGCCTATATAAGGTGTGAAAAGAGATCAAGATCCAAACTGGTTACTAAACCTCTCCGGGAAAATAAAAACCTCATGTGCTATCAATTAAGATCAAAAAGTTCCTAGAAATGCTAAGGGTATAAAATTCTCTCTTCTCTTTTAATCTGTGCTTAACTTTCACTCAACTTTGAAATCTGTGTTTAACTTTGTCAGTTTGCTTGTGCCTAGGAAACCAGATTTGGTATTCACCTGTCACAAATTGGTTAACAGTGAACAGTAACATAAAAATGAGTCTTTAAATGTCAATACAGTCATGTGAGTGGATTTAATCTATAAATCACAAGTGGAATTGGTTCACCTGCTAGAAAAGCAGAAAACTGAGGAAAGTTGTTACCAATAAAATTCTTGTGGCTTAGTTAATAAAGGTATCCAATTCACCTTAAAGTAAAAACTTACTAGAAACTATAACTAAGAGTTAAGTAATTCAGTTAAAAAATGTATATCTGCCCTCTTTTAAACTGATAAATTCCATTGACTGCTAATCATCATCTAAGGTAAATTAACCAGTCTATGTGGTTGTAGTTAATTATAGAGTTTGTAAAAGTATCTTCCAAACTGAAGCATTTAAATGGCTAATTCCAGGAAGCCATGACTAATTAGGAACCTAAATTGATATTAATGGCAAAAAGTAACTTCATAGCAATGAAACTTGTCAGAAGCCACCTCAATATTCATATTCAAGCAGTGGTAATAAAACATAATCTTGTTTCCATTGGGAATCTTCAGTTTTCATTTGAAAAATGGAAAAAATAGTTTTTCCTATAATAACAACATAAAGTAACTGCTAATTAACATCTTCATGGTAAAAGCATAGAAGTAAGAAGCAAAGTACTAAAATGTTAAATTCGTTTGATGTTAAAAATCAAGATAAAGACTTCAACATAGCCAAACTCTCTTTTTTTATTTGCATAATGACTTTATTTTCTTTTGATTAATGCTCTTTAGTCCCTCCAAGAATTTTAAAAAACAGTTTCCTACATGGTAAGAAAACAAAACCAGTGGAGAGATTGATAGTATATTGATGATGGTGTTTTAAAATCCTCTGTCTGAAGCTAGTATTTGACAATATATAACATATTGTCAAATACTAGAACTCTGGTTAGCTTTTTATTATTATTCTTTTTTCATGTGAGTACTTTCATGATCCTTTCTGTGAATGTGAATGAATGTCATGAAATTAAAATTATTTGTAGAAATAGTCTATGCATACACAAGCATATTTTTTGTGTATTCAAACCAGGCCTTCAATACACAGCATTTTGCTTCTCCATTTCAGTTATTGGCTAGACTGGTCACTGACCTCTAAAATAATAAAGGTACCTACTACATTTCTAGTTGTGCTCCTGAAGTTGATGGAGACTACATTGCAGTTTCAAACTCCTGCAGTAGCCAAAGATGGCTCAATATAGCCAAATGTACAATGGATATCACCTCCAGACTGGCACTGTTTCATAGTGCTGTAGTGTGGTATGCACCAGGACAGTGGAATACTGGAATCTCCTTCCCTAGCTTCTCTCTAGGGTGCTGCAGCATGCTGGCTGTGTGAAGGACATACCAAGTGATGCAATGATCTCCAGAGTAATGTTAGTAGAACTTAAACACAATTGTCTTTATGGCCTGCTTCCATGGAGAAATAACATGCAAGGTATTGCAAACCTTGAACTTAAATCTATTAATTGCAGTTCAAAAAAAAATTTATGCATTGAGTAGTGCATTAATTAGTATTAAGTACTGTACCTATATGCTACTCTAGAAATGCCTGATGATTGTGGTGATATCTTTTCTATTCTAGATCATATGCAGATGGACATTGAACATGTAAAAAGCCCTGGTAAACTTCATTTTCTAAGTAGTTAATGAATGTGCCTAAAAGATAAAAATAGGCCACCTTGCCTGAGAACAGTTGAGACAAGAGTCCTTTTATTTTAAAAAAGGCACCAAATTACCTTGGGGGCAACCTCTCAGTGGTCACCCCACACCAGGTGGAAGACACATTTAACCCAGTTCTCCCTCCTAGACCTTGCTCCGGAAAGTGTCTCAGTCATACCCAGGGGAGGACTGGCAAACCCATGGCCATCCTGCCAGGGCTAAGCATTTCCCACCAGAAGGGAAATAGCAAATGAGGTGGCTAGTACCCACTTCAGCTTAGCCCCTTTGATATTGTCCATGGGCAATCTTTCCCCACCAGGACCTGGAAAACAGCTTCTGATCAAAACCTGGCAAGAAAACAAGCATCTATCTCAATTAGAGCCAAAATAGAAGGAACTTTATTCTGTAGTTCTGATCAATCCCACAGTTATTAAAGTAAAACTAATTAACAGCTTGGTGCACTAAACTTGAGTGAAACCAGCTGCCTAAGAAAGTGCCAGCTCACCAAAAGCATCTGAAGGAACATGCAAGTGCCAGTCATTGGTCAACCTAAAATACCTCTTCAATAATGTCTAATATTTAACTGCTATGCAGTGAAGAAAAAATTCTAATTTACCTCCATGATGCTTTGAAGCTGTATGTACTTCAGAAAGACATTCTCTTAAAGTTAGTCCATTCCTGTGGTTGTGAACCGATTTGTAAGTAGGACCTTTTGATGAGTCTACCTCTGTTGAGGGGTGACCTACTTCATCCAGGATGTGTCTTAATCCCATTACTGAAGTCTTTTTATAAATGGAATAAATACAAATTAAAAGAGAGGAAGCTATAGGACCAAGAAACTGAAATCAATGGAACCCAGAAGAAAAGGAAGAGACCAGCAGAAGCTGCCGTGTATGTTGAATGTGGCAGAAATATCAAGGATTGCTGGCAGCCTGTCTTCAAGAAAAAAAGTACACTGCCTGATGAACATCTCATTTTTACATTTTTCTTATCCTCAAAATTGTGAGTTAATAAATTCCAACTTTTAAGCCAAAAAAAAAAAAAAAAAAAAAA
>JAQZBX010006992.1:0-21554 GCA_029593785.1 Cabassous unicinctus | reverse complement strand
GGAATTGGAAATTTATATCTAACTCTGTTGTCTATTGCAATCTCTCCCTAAAATTAACCAACATCATAAAATAACTGAAAGTATAATACTCTTTCCAATGAACTTTGGGAAAATGCAGCCAATCATAACAGACACCTGGCCATTTCTACTTTTGTGGTCCAGTATCCTCTTAGTGGGATCATATAACTTCAAATTATAATCAAGTTTATTTCTTTCAGAATCAACATCTTTTTAGCCATATGGGATTTCATTCAACTTTGCCCAGGATGTCAGATCTGTCTTCCTCCAACCGAAATAGAATAGCCAGAGGGTTTTACACCTTGTCAGGTAAGGCCTACTGCCCCTAACCAAGAGGAAGAAATTACAGAAGAATGACCATCCCCCTTCAGCACCCCTTTAAGAATGAAAGGGTAAACTCTCTGAGGGGGGGAATGAAGCACTCTAGATAGGGAATCAATAGATGGATCTAGAATGTGGCAAGAAGTACATGTGAATGTCAATACCCCCAAGATGGCTGCTGGAAGACTCTCATGAGATTCTGTCATTCAGAACAAGATTTCCTCTGGAAACCAAGAGAAGCCCTGGATATTCTCCAAGGACATTATCATTGCGCACTCCCAAGGGATTGGTGGGTGGTGGTAATCAATCAAAACAGCAAACAGCTGGAACTCCTTCCATGCCATTAGCAAATGTGTGGAATAATAAATGGTTTAAAAAGCAAGCACAAAGCCTGAATCTCTCTGTCTGTCTCTTGCCTTCGGTGCCCTACTCTGACTGTGACTCCCCACATAGATCAACATGCAAGTAAATCCTGGGCATTTACAATGTGTAATGGGAAATTCTAGTCTGTAAGTCAGTTCTCTTATCACTCTTCAGCCCCTTTCTCTCTACTTGTAACCTATGATGTGTAATTTTCTCCCATTTTTCTTATCTCCCTACCTTAATAAATTACTGGCATAATCAATGTGGTGTGCTCTTGAAATATATTTTTTGCAGCCTAGTCAAGAACCTAGACAAAATCTGGAAACATATGTACTCAAAGTATTATTCTCCCTCTCTTTGAGAACATGGCAGGACTCCCCAGTCTTGGGATTTAAAATATTCTTGTCTACTGTGTGGGTCTCCATCCACTGAGCTAACACTCAATGATAAGATGAACACATTCATATTCCATAGAAGTATGTCTCAGGTTCACCCTTACCCACAAATCCCCTCACCACTGATACCTTGCACCAGTGACCATACCCTGCTATATTTGCCAAAAGAACATTCCCAACATTTTAGTTTTTACCAAAGACCTCCAAATACTCAGAGTTCACCTTTTCCTTCCTCCAACAACCCACCCCACCCCCAGTTTGACTGATAGTCCAACCCTAGCCTATCACACTACTCTGCTTCACAGACCAACACCAGTAAACCTAATCATACCACTCTTACATCCATCCACTTTGCAACACAGCCTTCCACTTTATCATGGATTTTGCCCATATGGGTATTAGTTCACCACACTTACTCCATTCTGGCTCCTGATAGTCTATCTTCCAAACTCTATCTCAGGGAATCTGCTCAATTGTCTTAAGTCTTATCAATGAGTTCATGGAAATTTGTCTGTCAGTGCCTGGCTTACTTCACTCAACCTAAGGTCTTCAAGATTCATGCATGTTATACTGTGTGTAAACACTACATTTCTTATTAAAATTGAGTAATATTCCATTGTATGTATACACCACAGTTTGCTTAGCCATTTATCTGTTGGTGGACATTTGGGTTAATTCCAGCTTTTGGCAATAGTAAATAATCCTGCAATGAACATTGGTGTTCATGTATCTGTTCATGTCCCTGCTTTAAGTTCTTCTGGGTATATACCCAGCAGTGGAATTGCTGGATCATATGGCAGTTATAAAGTTATCTTCCTGAGGAACTGCCAAACTATCCTCCATAGTGGCTGCACCATTCTAAGTTCCCACAAGCAGTGGATAAGTGTTCCCTTCCCTCCACAACTTCTCTAATAATTTTAGTCCTCTGTTTTCTTGTAGTTCTTTTTTCAAAAACATTTATTGAAGTATATCATTCATATATGAACATACATAAACTATAAGTGTTCAGCAAACATCATGACCTTATAAAACAAACATGCATAACATCTTACAGGGCTCCCATACATCACCCCTCTCCCCACAAACACCCCACATTGCCTTGAAACATTTGTTAACATATCATGAAAGAGCATCATCAAAGTATTACTACTAACTATAGTCCATAGCTTCATCCCCTATACCTTTTTTAAAGGATTTATTTATTTATGTTTATCCATTTTTACCCTCCCACCCCATTTTTGCTGTTTCTGTGTCCATTCGCTGGGAGACTCTGTGTCAATTTCCTAACCTCTCTTCTGAATGTCTCCTCCTGTCTTCACTGTGATTCAATCCTCAGAACCTCTGATGTGGGAGAGAGGTGTCCTACCACCTGCACTACCCTAGTTCCTGGTTTTCTGGCGCATCTTGTCTTGGCTTTCCCTTATGTCACTCTCCTGTTATATTATCATGTTGCTGCATGGCTCATGGGGCATGGGAGTGCACCTGCATGAGGGTCCTGGTGGCTCATCCACTCATGGGGCACCCATGTACAGGGCCTGGCAGCACACTAGTGTGCAGGGCCTGGTGGTGCACCTGCTCACTGGAACTGGTGGCACACTTGCATGCAGGGTCTGGTGGCCTACATGCCTTCTATATTTTTCTTTTTTCATTTTTACTGGGTGGTCCCACGACCAAAACCAGGTCCCTCAATATGAGAGACAGACAGCCAAACATTTGAGCCACATCTGTGTCCCTGTTATATCTCTTAAAGTTGACCAAAGATAACTAGAGTTACAGTCATTTCCCATACAAGATGGTTATATAATAAATCAGGCTTAGTTTATCACCAATATTCCAAAAACCAGACCTAGGGAGAAAAACTAGGTCTGGAGACACATGCATGGTTTCTTATATAGCGAATATTTAGCCTACCTTGATTATCACAAAGTCAGGATGGTGAGAATATTCACACTGTGGTTTTCTTTTTTTTAATAGCCATCAATCTAATGCATGTAAGATGATATCTCATTGTAATTTTGATTTGTGTTTCCCTAATATTTATAGACATAGAGCATTTTTTTCATTTGCTTTTTAGCCATTTATGTTTCTTCTTTTGAGACATGTCTTTTGAAATCTGTTTCACAGTTTTGTTTTTGAGATGTAGGACTTCTTTATATATACTAGATATTAGGCCATTGTCGAATAGATGGTTACCAAATATTTTCTCCCACAGAGTAAGCTGACTTTTCACTTTCTTGACAAAGTCTTTTGAAGTGCAATGCTTTTAATTTTTAGGAGATCCAGTTTATGTACTTTTTCTTTTGTTGCTCTTGCTTTGTGTGTAAAGTTCATGAAACTGTTTGCTACTACAAGAGGATGTGGATGCTTCCCTACCATAGCATCCAAGAGATTTATGGTCTTGGCTTTTATAGTTACAACTTTGATCCATCTTGAGTTCATTTTTGTATAGGACGTGAGATGGTGATCCCCTCCCATTCTTTTGGATATGGATATCCAGTTCTTCAAGCACCATTTTTTTAAGAGGCCATTCTTTCCCAGCTGACTGGGCTTGGTGGCCTTTTAAAATATCAGTTCACAGTAAATGTGAGGATCTATATCTGAACTCTCAGTTCTGTTCCATTGATCAATACATCTATCCTTGGGCCAATATCATGAAATTTTGACCCCTCTAGCTGTGCCCTATATTTAAAATCAAGTTGTATGATTGCTCTAATTTCATTTTTCTTTTTCAACATTTCTTTGGCTATTTGGGGCCACTTGTCCTTTCAAATAAATTTTATAATTAGCATTTCCAATTCAGTTAAAAATGCTGTGGTAATTTTTATTGGGATGTTAATAAAGCTGTAAATCAATTTGAATAGAACAGGCATCTTATTGCTCTTTATTATTCCAATCCTTGAATATGGAATATTCTTCCATTTATTTACATCTTCTTTGATTTCCTTTAACATTGTTTTGAAATTTTCTGCGTACAAGTCTTTTACATCTTTAGTTAAGTTTATTCCAAGTATTTGATTCTTTTAATTGTTATTGTAAATGCAATTTTTTCATTATTTCCTCCTCAGGTTTCTTGTTACTGACGTACAGACATGCTCCTGATTTTGTCATGTTGATCATGTATCCTGCCACTTTACTGAACTCATTTATCAGCAGTAAAAGTTTTGTGATAGATTTCTCAGGGCTTTCTATGTAAAGAATCAAGTCATCTGAAAATAGTGTAATTTTTACTTCTTCATTTCCAATTTCTATTCATTTTATATATTTTTCTTACGTAAGCATTTGAGCAAGTACTTCTAACACAATGTTAAGTAAGAGCAGTGAGAATGGGCATCCTTCCATTGTTCCAGATCTTAGAGGGAAATCTTTCAGGATTTCACAATTGAATATGATGTTAGCTGTGGGTTTTTTATATATACCCTTTACCATGTTGGGTTAGTTTCGTTGTATTCCTCGTTTGAAGTGTTTTTTTTATTTTAATGCAGAAACGGTGCTGTATTTTTTCAAATCCTTTTTCTGAATCAGTAGAGATAATCATGTGATGTTTTCTGTCAATCTTTTAATATGGTACATTACAGTGATTGAGTTTCTTGTGTTGAACCATCCTTTCACACCAGGGATGAAATCAAATTTGTCATGATGTATAATTCATTTGATGTGTTGTTGAATATGATTAGAAAATATTTTGTTGATGATTTTAGCATTCAGGTTCATTAGAGAGATTGGTCTTTAGTTTTCCTTCTTTTGGCATCTTTATGAAGCTTTGATATTAGGGTGATTTTGGTTTCATAGAATGAGTTAAGCACTGCTTCCTCCATTTCTGTCCTTTGGAAGAGTTTAAGCAGGATTGGTTTTAATTCTTACCTAAATGATGGGAAATTTGCATGTGAAGCCTTGTTGTACTGGGCTCTTCTTATTTGGGACAATTTTGATGAACTATTCAGTCTCATTATTTGTGAATTGTCTGTTGAGTTAATCAATTTTGTCTTTCATAAATATAAGCTGCTTGTGTTTTTCTAGAAAATTGTCCTTTCAATTTTTTTAAGTACCTTCTTATGATGCTCTTAATTTCCGTGGGATCAGTGATGATATCCCCTTTCTCATTTCTTATTTTATGTATTTGCATCTTCTCTCTGTTTTTCATTGTTAATCTATGTAATAGTTTGTCAATTTTATTAGTCTTCCCAGAGAACCAGATTTTGCTTTTAGTAATTTTTTCTGGTGCTTTCTTATTTTCAATTTCTTTTTGGTCTACTTTAATCTTTTTTTGCCCCTTATTTCTACTTGCTTTTATCACCTTATCTATGTTATACCCCTACCTTCTTGCCTCCATGGTTTCAGATGAAAATTTAGCACTTAATCTTATTAACCTTCCCTTGTATGTGATGGATCTCTTTTCTCTTGCTGCTTCAGTATGCTTTCTTTGTCTTGAGCATAAGAAAATTTGATAAGTATATGTCTTGTGGTAGACCTGTTATGATTTATAATGTTTTTGGTGTGCAGTACTTCCTGTACATGTATGCCCATATCCCTCAAAAGAGTTGGGAAATTTACAACCATTTTTTCCTACAAAACTCCATCTTCCCCTTTCCCTTCTCTTCACCCTCTGAAATGACTATAATGCATATGTTTGTGTGTTTCATGTTGTCATTCAAATCCCTGAGGCCCTTCTGAATTTTTACTATATTTTTATCTATCTATTCTACTGTCTGATTTCTGATGTGCTGTCTTCAATATCTGATTCTTTCCTCTGCCAGTTCAAATATTCTGTTATGTGCTTACAGTGTATTTGTGATTTCTTGCAATTTGCCATTCATCGCTGTCAGATCCACTTTCAATTTCTGCAGTCTGTTGCCCCAGTGTTTTCTTAATATCCTTTATCTCCTCCTTATCCTCATTAATTTGATTCATGATATTTGGACACACTTGATTTTTTCATCCATGTTCTGCATCTCCTCATGTTTTTTTTTTAGTTTGTTAGTTAGACTTGGCCATGTATTTCTTTTTCTTAATTTGGCTTGAAATTTTTTGTTAGTATCTAGACATCCATATATCTTGATGGGCTTATTCATTTGTTTAGCTTCTCTTTCTATTTTAGGATTTTATTTTGTTTGTGTTTGTCTCTATTAAGGTTCTTTTTTGACACTTGTTTCTTCTTATTCTATATACTTGAAGTTGTTGTGTTCTCTTGAAAAAAATATTAGGACCAAAGAAAATGAATGGGAGAAGAGAAAAAGAATATTATCAATAATAATAAAGGTAGAAGAGGAACCATACAAGAGATAAAACAATAAATATGAAATATGATTAAAAATAAATTTATATAGATACAAAAGAATTAGAATAAAAAGGTGGATTAGAAAAAATGAAACTAGAAACAAAATGGAGAAAAAGTAGAATGAGTTAAAAAGTCAAAAATATAACAAGGGAAGAATGAAAAAAATATTATAGAGTGAAAAAAGAGAGAAAAACAACCAAAAAAAATGAAGACCAAATAAGAGGTGGAATGAAGGAAAAACAATAGAAGACAGATGGTAGAAAAATTAAGGGAAAAAAAAGAAATGAAGTAGGTAGAAAAGATAAATAAAAGAAAAAAGGAAACAAAGAAGGGGGAAGACAAGAAACAAGAAACAAAACAAGTACAACAACAAAAACAACCCAGGAGAAACAATCTTGGGACCCTTGGGATCTTCTCAGGCTGCCTGTGCTGATCAATTAATCACCCTGCAGCTTGCCCTCTGCAGGTAAGCTACCTGTTTTTGTGAATGAAATAAAATAAAGATGAAAGGGAAAAAATTATTACTAATAAAAAATAACAGGTCAAGGAACTTAAAAGAAACAAGCAAAAAAAAAATCACAGTCTCTATGTTATGTGTCATAAGGTTCTAATTGGCTGCCTGTTAACCCTGTGGATCACTCTCTGGATCTGTTCTCTTAGGAGGAACCAGTACTCAAACCAGGGACCACATATATGCAAGGAAACAGTTCCTCCACTGTGCTACACCTGCTCCACAGGTTAAGTAGCCTTCTGAAAGCTTATCTGGTGCTTTCTGCCCCAGTTCCTTCAAGTGAGTTAGGTTTCTAACAGTTTGTCAGATCCAGAATGGTTATGCAACTATCACCATCCCCTTGCTGAACAAGATCCTCTCTCCCAGGGCAGCTGTGTCTGACCGCATGCTTGACCAGATCCACCTCCTCTCTTCCTAAGGCTATTTCAGTTGTGGTTGGGGCCTTTTTTGAGATTCAAAGGGATCAGCTGACCAAACTTACTAAAAAGAAACCACTCTTTACCATCTGCCAAACCCTTCTTCTTCACAGGAATCCTTTCCCACTGAGTTGCCTGCAGTGAACCAGTGGTTTTACTAAGTTTATTTGCCTTGAGGGTGGGATATCTGTGCCATTTTCATTCACAGAGGTTAATAACTCATGGCTTCCTTTGCCTTCTTTGTTTCTATGCACTGCTCCCTCCTGCGTGATGCACAACAGTTTCCTGTTCTGCTGATAACCCTAAGCTTCTCACTTGGGTAGGATTTTGCCATTTCTCCATTGTTTTGGGGGGAGACTTGAGCTCTGCCTACCTTCTTCAAAGCCATCTTCCTGGAAGTCCCCATATTAACTTTTTATCCCACTACTTTGCTGAAGACATTTATAAGCTCTCATAGCTTTGTTGTAGAGTTTTGGGGACTTTCTAAGTGTAGTATCATGTCATCTGTGAAGAGTGAAAATTTTAATTCTTCCTTTCTAATTTTGATGCTTTTATTTTCTTTCTCTTGCCTAATTGTTCTATCTAGATCTTCTGGCATAATATTGAATAACAGTGGTGAGAGTGGCCATCCTGGAATTTTTCCTGATCTCAGTGGGAAAGCACTCATTCTTTCAACTTTGAGTGCAATGTTAGCTGAATTTTTTAATATGAACTTTATCATGTTAAGAAAGTTTCATTCTATTTCAAGCTTTTAAAGTATTTTTTAAAAAAGAAAGTTGGATTTTGTCAAACACCATTTTTGCATCAATCAAGACGATCATGTGATTTTTCTCCTTTGATGTACTAATGTGGTGTATTATCTTGAGTGGTTTTCTTTTGTTGAACCAGCCCTCCATATCTGTAATAAAATCCACATGATCATGGTGTAATCTCCTTTTAATGTTTTTTTTTTTTTTTTTTTGCATATGATTTGCAAGTATTTTCTGGAGGACATTTTTTTCTATGTTGATTAGAGATATTGATAGGCAATTTTGTATTCTTATAGTATCGACATCCGACTTTGTTATTAAGATGATATTGGCTTCATAGATTGAGTTTGGCAGTGTTACTTCTTCTTCAATATTTTGGGGAGTTTGAGCAGGATTGGAATTAATTATTCTTTGAATGATTGGTAGAATTCACCTATGAAACCATCTGGTACTAGACTTCTTTCATGGAAGGTTTTGGATGACTGATTCAATCTCTTTTACTTGTGAAATTTTTTTTGAAATCTTCTATTTCTTCAAGTTTCTGTGTAAGTTGTCCACAAGTTTCTAGGAAATTGTCCATTTCAAATAATTTGTCTAGATTTTTAATGTACAGTTTTTCATCATATCCTTTTATGAGCTTTTAAATTTCTTTTTAATTTCTGTGGGATCAGGAGTAACAACATCCTTCTTATTTCTAATTTTATTTATTTGCCCATTCTCTTTTTTTTTTTTTTCTTTTTCAATCAAGCTAAGACTTTGTCAATTTTATTAATCTCAAAGAAGCAGCTGTTGACTTTATTGATTTGCTCTTTTGATTTCTTTTGTCCTCCATTGCATTTATTTCTGCTATAACCTTGGTTATTTATTTATTTCTTCTTCCTTTGGGATTAGTTTACTGTTTTTTTTTCTAGTTCCTCCAGGTGTGAAGTTAAGTCTTACATTTTAGTTCTTTCATCCTTTTAAATTTAGGCATTTAGGGCTAGAAATTTTCATCTAAGCACTGCTTTTGCTACATTCAATAAGTTTTATTAAGTTGTGTTCTTTTTTTCAATTGCCTCAGGGATAGTTACTGATTTATCTTGCAATTTCTTACTTGACCTAGTGATTGCTTAAGAGTGTGTTGTTTATCCTCCATAACTTTGTGGAATTATCAGTCCTCCACCTGTTATTGATTTCTAGATCAAATACATTATGATTATGATCAGATACATTAAGTTCTTTGTATAACTTCAATCTTTTAAAATTTATTTTAAAAATAAAATTTATTGAGACCTCTTTGAGACCAATCTGTGGTTTATCCTGGAAAATGATCCATGAGCACCTGAGAAGAATATGCATCCTGCTGTTTTACAGTGAATGGTTCTATATATGTCTCTTAGGTCTAGTTCATTTATCAAATCATTCATGTGTTCTATTTCCTTATTGATATTCTGTTGAGATGTTATTTCGATTGATGTGAGCACTGTATTGAAATCTCTATTATTGTATAAAAAATTTCCAGTTTTCTTTTATTTTTAAAAGATACTTTGATTACATAAATGTTACAGAGAATATTTAGGGGGTTCCCATATGCCCCACTCCCCACACCTCCCACATTAGCAACATCTTTCATCAGTGTGGTACATTCATTGCAATTGATAAACATATTTTGGAGTATTGCCACTAAGCATGGATTACAGCTACATTGTACTTCACACTCTCACTCAATTCTGTAAGTTATGGCAGGATATATAATGGCCTGTATCTGTCAATGGAATGTCATTTAGGGTGATTCCCAGGTCCTAAATATGCCACCCTATTACATTACTTTTTCCTTTCCCTAACTCTAGAATATCCATGGGTCCCTGCCTCCAAAACAATGGTTTTTTTCCATTGCTAGAATCACAGTAAGTATATAGTAGAATACTAGTAAGTTTATTTTAGTCCATAGTTCATTTCCCAATCCTGAAGACTCTGGGATGGTGATGCCTACTTCAATATTAACTGAGAGGGGCTTCAATCCTATATATCTGACTTATGGGGCTCAGTGCAGATGTAGGCACTCTTGGTTCCTTGGTAATTTGTTTGTCCATCATCTCCTCACTTTTAGTTGACCTGGGTGAGCCCGTTGAACTGGAGAGTAGGTATTGCAAATCCATTGAGATTCAGGGCTCAACCGGCACAAGGAATACCCAAAGATTTAAGTCTTTTGGATGTACACTTACCAACTCTCGTACTAAATATACATTCACATAGAAGGACAGAAGGGTCATGCATAGGGAAACTGCTGTTGAGTCTAATTCTGTCACACTGAGGAGGGTCCACTAGCAAGGGGCCAAATTCCTGAGCTATCTGCCCTGACACTAGTGTCTGGAAGTCTCCATATCCAGAGGAGATTTGATATTTGAAGTAGTATCTACTTTAACTGTCAATGAGACCCTGTTGAGTTGTCCATAAGTGCTACATCTGGGATGGCCTCTTGAATCACGTTGAAGACACTTAGCCATACAAACTCATTTGTCTTTAACTTTCTGCCTTTTGGTCAAGGTGTTTTTTGCCTCCAGATGCATTACTCTTTGGTGCCAGGGAGGCTCATCCTTGGGGGTCGATTCCTATGCTCAGGGGAAGGTAATGCATTTATAAGCCAGATTTGGCTTAGAGAGATGCTACATTTGAGGAAATGGAGGCTATCAAGAGGTAACTCATATGTACATTACAACACTAAGCTAAGTTGCAATTTAAAGAGCAGAGGCTCAAAATCATAGTTGTCATTATCCAGGGCCCATTAATGGACCATCCTTCACTAGTCATTGTCCTTGTATATGGGGAATTGATGCTGTTCCATTAAAGAATGTGACAGAGCTCCTCAGGGAGGTTGGGGAGGATGGGAATTCAATATTCTTTTGGTTATTGTGTGAAATTTTACTCACTGTGACAATGCCCCATGAATTTTTGAACACATGTATATTCCTTATATTTATGCCCAGGTGAACTTCTTTCCATATATGCCCCCTCACTGACACCTCACACTTATGATCCTCCCCTGCCACACTTGTAACCCTTCTATGATCCAAAACTTCATCAAAAATGAAGCCAAGAATATTGCCAAATACAATTAATAGGAAAATGAAATAATAATGATAGGTTTAAACATAAGAAATAAAATACATAATAATTTAGAAAAATTAAAACTAAAATATAATTTAAAAATTAGGATATTAAAAAATAATGAAAAACATTTTTAAAATTTTTTTGATGTTTTGCCTTTCATCATTGTAATATCTGTTGTCCTTTATGTACAGTGACATTTTCTTCCATTTCTTCCCCAGACTCTTACTGTTTTTCATTTTGTCTTCAAAGAAGTTTTACATCACAGTAAAGTCACATGCAGTATATAAGAGACCTCTGTATACCCAACATACTTACACTTTTCCCCCTTCCCATATTAATCACCTTTTTCTATGTGGATCATAAATTGTTACAACACTGATATACAAATATTTAAACATAGCTTCTAACCATGGTCAATGGTTTATAATATGGTTTTCACGTTATACCATACTCCTTTATAAATTTTTGATGAAATTTAACTGGACCTGTATCCATCTTTGCAAGATCATGCAGAACACTTCCATTTCTCCCTAAATAAACCCCTCTTCTATCTATTCTATTTTTCCCTTCCCCTCCCTTTTGGGCCCATGGTCACCACCAACCTTCAATCCTTGAAGGACAAGATTCATATTTACTTGCAACAACACTGAGGGCTTGACACACTGGTCTGTCCTCCCTTATTAGGAACTGCCCATGCTTTCAAGATACACCCACTTTTCTCTTTGGGAACATATCAGTCCTCTCCAGGATGGTCCAAATCCTCCCCACTCATTATGTGGGTCACTACCCAAAGTCGCAACACACTCTGCCAAAATGTTCACTTACATGCTCCCTAGAAGCCTGTTCCAGGTAGTGCCTGACCTGAATGCCCCATCCAACATCCTCAAAGAGTAACCCTTCCTTGTCATATTGCCAAATGTTCATTCCCAATATTGTAATTTCAATCACGTACCTGTCAATCCTCAGTGTACACCTGTGCCCTCCCCCAACTATCTCCCCAGTTCCATGGACAATCCAACCGAACATCCCCACCTTCCCCATACTGCCCCCTTGTCCTACCTGCAACACCAAACCCAATATTATCACTGTCATATTGCTGTCATATCCCTGTCAGATCCCTTCACTGCACAACTACTCACTTCCACCTTATCATAGATTCCACTTGTATGGGTGTTGGCTCACAACCTTCAAGAATTTTTGAAAATTTTAATTATTTTTTCAAATCTTTTATCTTGTTTAGGGATTTATTTTGTTCCTTTGACTGGTCCATATCATCCTGTTTCTTAGTATGTTTTGTAATTTAATGTTGATGTATTTACCTCTGATTTTCTTAATGTGTTTATTTAGGAGTTTAGTTTCTTTATTTTACCTAACTCTCTCTCAGGTCCTTGATATGGTAGTTGCCCATCATCACCTCCTTTTTAGTTGTCCTGTGTGAGACCAATGAACAAGACAGTAGTTGTAGCAACTCCGTTGAGATTCAGGGCACAACTGGCACATGGACAGCTCAAAGATTTAAGTCTCTTGTACATTCACCTACCAAATCTAGTACTAATTATATGTTCAAATAGAAGGATAGAAAAGCCATGTGTAGGGAAACCACAACTGAGTACAACTCTGTCACACTGGGGAGCATAAATTCAAAGGCTGGGTCCACTGGCAAGACACAAAACTCCTGAGCTATCTGCCCTGAATAGTGTCTCCAGAGCCGTCAGGAGCCCTCCTATTTTTGGGTAGTATTTACTTTGTCTGTCAATGCAGATAAATCTTAATTAATTTAAACATCCCATGAATGTAATGTATTAGATAGTTTTGTTGTCAAACCAGAAACTTCACAAATTTGAGGGTCTTTCAATAATTAAATTTTAGTGCTCACTCACAGACCATGTTGGCTGCTAAGTAGCTGTAGTTCTGACCCAGCTGATGCTTTTTTCCATGCCCAGGATCAAGAAGCAGCTGCTATGTGAGATATGAGAAATCTCATGACAGAAAGGAAGAGCAGGTAAATTAGTGAAAATTTGCAAGGTCTTTTGTCATATCTGTTCATATTCTCTATGAAAAAGAATGTCACATGGCCACATCAAAGTCAGAGAAAATAAGGATATACATATGTAATAGTCAGAAATATAATGATCTACCCTAGGGAGACTAGGACAATCAAGCATATATGAGTTATTAACAAATGTTTATGAATTCTATACATTCAAGTTTGTATATAACCTGGAGGATGAGAAACAGTTAGTGGAATAATTTGAGTGACTGAGAAACTGCAGCCTTACAGATATTTCCAGAGTGGATCAGGCACAAACATGTTGGAAAAATCTTCTTATTCTTACTGAGTCAGCATGGAGCCAGAGTGAAGAGGTCAGAGACTATGTCCATGAATCTAACAATGTAGACAAAAGGTGTATCAATTCCCTCTGGCTTCAATAACAATTTACCACAACTTTGGTGGCTGGGAAGTAAAAAAAAAATTACATTCTCCTATAATCCTAATGCCAAAGGTCTAAAATCAGTTTCACTGTGCTGAAATCAAGGTATTAATATGGCTGGGTTAACTCAGAGCACTAGGGAAACTTGTTGCTTTCCTCCTCTGATTTCTGGTGGCTTCTGGAATTCTATGGTTTTGACTTCATCTTTCCAGTCTCCATCTGCATGGTGACATTGCCTTTTCCTCTTTTGTGTGTGGACTCCCTCTGCCTCACTCTTATAAAGGCATTTGTGAAAGGACTGAAGTCTCTTCCTGATAATCCAAGCCAAGATCCATAAATAAATCTCATGTTCAATGGCCATTTCTCCAGACAAGGCAGCAATTACATTTTTCAAGGATTGGGTTCTGATAGTTTTCAGTGGGCAATATTCACCCTATAACAATTGAACTCTTGGGCACTGTAATCCATATGGAAGGCCTGTAAAGATGTCTATCCAAGACCACACCGTTCTGTTTCCTAGGAGTAAGACTTGTCAGACTCATCTACTGAATGCTGAACTTGGATATAGTCAAAATAGTTCCTTTAAATGAGCATCTTCTCTTAGCCAGGCAGTTTACAATGTGTTTTTAAAGTAGTCCATTCCTATGGACTGTAGTTAGCAGGAAAAATATTAGATCATTCTCTCATGAATTATAACAAATGTACAATATTAATACATGGTGTTAATAATAGAGGGTGTATGGAAAAATATACCATGTGCACACTGTGGACTATAGTTAGTGGTATTAGTTTGATGATGCTCTTTTATAATCTGTAGCAAAGTTCCACAATGCAAGATGTTGGTGGAGGAGTGATATATGGGAATTCTGCCCATTATGCATGATTGTTTTGTAAGCATACAACTTCTCTAATAAAAAACACAAAAATCTGATTTAAAAAAATTTCATTCCTTAATTTTCACATCAACATCATAAGGTGGTATCATTTCCCTCAGATTTTAAATAAGGAAGCAAAGTCCTAAAGAATTCATTTCCTATAAAAAGGGATGAAACCAAGTGGCTGTGTAAACTAGTACAGGCAGAGACTGAAATCCCAAGTCCAACATTTAACAACCTGGAATCTGGCCTGAGATTAGCAGGAAAATTCTTGTTGGAGAAAACCCAAAGTGTCTTTGCAAGCTGTATGACTGCAATACCCATCAACAGGTCAGTCAATGATCAGGACCTGCAGTACCAAAATCACTTGAGTGCTTGTGAGTGACACAGATTTCCAGAAACAGAATATGGACTGAACAAGATCTATGTAATTATCCAGTGCATCAGTCAGCAATGTGCTGATCTACAGCAGCATTTCTGTTTTAAAATTTTGGACTAGATAATAGTTTGTGGTGGATGTGGACCTGTGTATAATTGGATGTTTAACAGCATTCTGGTCTTTATCCACCAGATGTCAGTAAAGACTTTCATAAATGTCCCTTTACATTGTGAAATAACTTTAGGGGTTCCATATCACAATATTTGAGAGCCCTGTTCCAGAGCTAAGTACTGGAAATATTTTGACAGTTTAAATCAAAGTTTCATCTTTTCCTTGCTTTATAAATTTGGGTGGATAACTTACATTTTTAAGCCATATTTCTGTAAATGTAGAATAAAGTAGCTTAAAAATTAAATGAAGGTTCCAAGATGTTAGAGTAGGAAACAGCAAGCTGTAATCCACTTCCAGGAATGCCAGAAAGGTAGGCAGGTTTATCTGGCAGAAGGGAAGCTACAGGACTTTGGGGCAATTGGAGTTTGCAGCTAGAGAGTGGAGAGTTGTCCGGGGGAAAGGAAATCATGGGAGATAGGGCACTCAATGTGGCTCAGAAAGAGAAGGAAGACAACAAAGTTAATTGGCTGAAAAACAAGCAATCAGCTGACTCTTAGAGTGAGTTTTGCCCCCCAACCCAGGGCAATGAGGGCTAATCCAGTACCCAGCAAGTTTCTTAAGTGGATGAACTGTAGGACAAAAATGTGGGTGGGGGTCCAGCACCCAACCAACTCAGAGGAAGACAGGTGTAAAGGAAGCATGGAGATAGGGTGGGCAGACATATAAAGATCCAGCTAGCAAAGAAGCAACTCCAAGGAAAAGAGTGTGGGGAACTGATCAGGAAGGCTGCCACACCAACACTTTTTATGGAGAGAGAGGGGCAAGATCAGTGATGGGGTGGACTGAAAGGCACCTAACATCTGGGCACAGTGGGAGGCCTGGAGAGACAACCAGGAAAACATCAGAAGCCCTAATGGCCTGAGGAAAAAGAGGACAGAGAGAGGTAATCAACAGGCCTTCAGAAAAAATCAGAAGCCTAACCTAACATGTAGAGCTGGTACAGCTCTGAGTTAAACTTTGATTAATATATATGAAGTTCCACATTCAATACCAGCTACCTCTGATACAAACAAAATGCCTACCTGATCTGAATGATAAGGGGGTTAAGGAGAGGCACCCCCGGAGCTGCAGGAATCAGGAGTTGAAGGACAAGCTGTCTCAAGATGGTAAGTTAAACTGAGTGTTTTTTTTTTTTTTTTAGATTATTTGATTTGCTATTTTTTAATTATTGTAATCCTTATTCTTTTCTCTATTCCCAAGTAGCTAATCTGGGGAAGGCAAGCTGAAAAGTGATTTATGGGTGAGAACTGGCAGCCTGAGACATTTGCTAGTGACCTGAGAGGAAGCCTGTTTTTCCTGGTTGTTCTTTGTTGTTGTAGTTGATTTTTTTCCCTTCTTTATTCTTTAATTTTTCCTTAGTTTATTTCTTTTTGTTCTTTCAACTTTTCCCTCTTCTGTTGCTTTTCTATTGTTTCACCTTATCTTCTTTGTTCCTCAATTTCCTTCTGCTCATATTTCCAGCCTTTTATTCTATTCTATTTTTTTTTTGTTTCTTTCTTTTTTACTTCATATATTATTTTTCAGTTCTTCTTACTATTTATGATTTTGTACTCATATTACATATTTTTTCATTTCTTCCTGGTTATTTTATGGTTTCTTTTCCATTTTTTATTTTTTTCAATTCTTTTTCTGTTCTCCTTTCCTTCCTTTTCTATGATCTCAATATTAATTGTGGGTAACAAGTACAAATACAAGCATATATAATAAGTGGAACCAAGTGCCAAAAAGGAACTTTAACACAAAATAAAACCCTGAAGTAGGAAGAGAAACTAACCATCTGAATAAGCCCATCAAGATAAAAATATGTTAGAGACCAGCAGAATTTTCAAGCCATACTAGGAAACATGAATGCATGGCACAGTCTAATAAAAACTAAAATAAGATGTCAAAATGCATAATATGGAACAAGTAATAAAAGATGTCTAAATAAATATTATAAATTAACTTAATGAAGTGAAGGTAAAGATAAAGAATATTAAGAAGACACTAGCAGATGAATTTGGCTTTTTGTGAGTGGGCCTTATCTTGCAATAAATGAGAAACTATCACCCAAATTATCAGACTTGGAATCACTTATAATTTTTCAACTCATGGTTCTTATGCTCATTTTAACTGAGCCTATTATTAGCAATATAACCATTTAATATATGTCCCAGAGACTTAAATCTTCCAGCTCTTTGTATGTAGGCTTAGCCTTGAATCTCAGAAGAGTTGCACCCTTCACCACCCTCCAGTTCATAGAACTCACCCAGGACAAGTAACAAAAGGATGATGAGAGCCAAAGTCCATCACAATAAACAGAGTGTATCTACAATATCAAGAAAGACAGTTCCTTCCATCTGTCCCTGGGATCTAAGCCTCCTCACAATCAGAAGCAAATGGGAGCCACCATATAAAAATCCTCAAGATTGATAATGAACAAACATAAAGAAAAGTGTAACTATGGTCTACTGAAGACTTATTATAATAGCAATGGAAGAAATTTTACCCTTGATATTAAGACAGTGGTCACCAGAGGTTTTGGGGTGAAGGATATGAAAGAATAAATGTAACATGGGGCTCTTTGGGGACATTGGAATTGCTTTTCATAACACTGCAATGATGGATACAGACAATTATAGGTTTTGTCAATACCTATACAACTGTGTGGTGCAAAGAGCAAACCATAATGTAAACTATAGACCATGGTTAGTACCAACACTTAAATATGGGTTCATGCATTGTAACAAATGTACCACACTAATGAAAGATCTTGTTAATGGGGAAGAGTGTAGGAGTAGGAGGGGGTATGCAACATGTATGTAATCTAAAGTTTTTTTTTAAATAAACATTTTAAAAATAAGAAGACTCAGGGGGAATGTACAGAAGATATTGTAAATATACATAAAGAGATAACAGAACTGATGGTATGAATGTCACAATGCAATAAATTAGAAATATGCTGGAAGCAGATAACTGTAGATTTGAACAAGCAGAGTAAAGAATTAGTGAGGTTGAAGATGGTATGCTTGAAATACAGAGATAGCAGAAAAGATAATGTAAAAGATAGAAAAAACTCAGCAGGAACTCAGAGAATTTAATGAAAACAAGTAACACACAAAAATATGTATTAGATGCATCCTAGAGGGAGAAGATAAAGTATAGTGTTCAGAAGGAGTGTTGGAGGAAATAGTGCCTGAAAATTTCCCAACTCTTTAGAGGAACATCTATGTACACGTCCAGGAAGCACAGCATATTCCAAACAGTATAAATCCTAATAGGTCTAAACCAAGACATATACTTATCAAATTGTCAAACATGCAGGGCAATGAGAGAATACTGAAAGCAATGGGAGAAAAGAGATCCATCACATGTAAAAGAAGCTAGATAAGAATAAAGCACTGATTTCTCATCTGAAACAATGGAGGTGAGAAGACAGTGCTATGACATAGTTGAGGTGCTAAAACAACAACAACAACAACAACAACGACAACAACAAAAACTGCAAGCCAATATTCTGTATCCAGCAAAGATGACATTTTAATTAAGGGAGAGTTTAAATTATTGAAACATAACAGGAATTAAGAGAGTTTGTCAATAAAAAGCCCAACCTTCAAGAAATACTAAAAGGAGTGCTGCAGGTTGATAGAAAAAAGGTGAAGCAAGAGGATTGGAAGAAAGTGGAGAAATGAAAATTTTAAGTAAGAATAACTAAAGAGATAAAAAAGAAATAAAAAAACATAATATGGTACATATAAACCTAAAGAAAAAATGTCTTTAAATGCAAAAACACTTTAAATACAAAATTATCATAAGAAAGATGAAAACCATATATTATTGAAAGGCATAATCTATCAAGAGGAAATGTAATCGAAACCTTTTTGCACCTAATCAGGTTACCCCAAAATACATAAGGCAATCATTGGAAAAACTAAGGAGAGAAATAAAAGCCTCTACAACTGTAGTGGGGGACTTTAAAGCACCATCAGCATCATTAGATAGAATATCTCAACAGGTGTCTAATAAAGAAACAGAGACATTAAATAATATTTTAGAGAAACTAGACCTAATATACATATACAGAATATTACACCAAATACAGGAGATACATTTTTTCTCAAGCACACATTGATCATACTCTAGACAACATGTTAGGTGACAGAACAAGCCTCAAGGAATTTAGAACAATTGAAATAAAACAAAGTAATTTCTCTGAACACAACAGAATGGACTTTGAAATTAATGAGGGGCAGAGACCAGAATTAGCACAAAGAAATGGAGGTTAAACAACACACTCTCTAACAATCAGTGGTTCAAGGAGGAAATTAAAAGAATAATTCAGTAATTACCTTGACATGAATGAAAATTATAGCACAACATGTCAAAACCTAAGGGATACAGCAAAAGACTGTGTTGAGAGGGAAATTCATAGCCATAAATGCTTATATTAAAATTTTAAAGAGCTAAAATTAAAAATCTGACTGTACACTTAGGAAAAAACACAAGAAACTTATCCCAAAGCAAAAGAAATGAGAAATTGCAAAGATTAGAGCACATCTGAAGAAAATTAACAATAAAAAGTCACTAGAATATTTTAACAAAAACAAAAGCTGATTCTTTGATAAAATTAATAAAATTAACATACCCATAGCCAGTCTAACAAAGAAAAAAAAATAGAGAAGTTGCAAATATAGTTGCCAATGGAGGTTCTGTGGAGAGACACAAGGAAAAATAGGTGTAATTTCCGGGCATTTTCAGAACACTGGAATTGTCCTGAAGGACAGTGCAATGACAAATATAGGCCATTATATATCTTGTCATAACTTACAAAATTGTGCAGGAGAGAGTGTAAACTATAATGTAAAATGTAATCCACATTTAGTGGCAATGTTCCAGTATGTGTTCATCAATTTTAACAAATATATTACAGTAAATGAAGGATGTTGTTAATGTGAGAAAGTGTGAGAGTGATAGGGTGTGGGCATATGAAAATCCCCTATATTTTTTATGTAACATTTATGTAATCTCAACATCTTAAAAAAAAAAAAAAGATTCCTATAATTCATTTTCTCTTCTTATCTCTTTCTTTTTCTCTGATCCTATTTTTTCCCCAAAGGAGCATATACAAGAGCAAGGAAATATAATAAGAGGTATGAAGTGAAAAGTGATACCTTACAACACTCAAAAAATAAATAAATAAATAAAACCATAGACTATAAAGATAACTTATTCAACTGAAGGAATCCATCAAGATAAAGAGATGCCTAGACACCAACAATAAATTACAAGTCATTATAAGAAACAGGAAGACATAGTGAAGTACAATGAACAAACTGAAAACCAGGAGGAGATGCAGAACATGGAACAACTAATCAGATATGTCCAAACACATATCATGAATCAACTTAATGAAGTGAAGGAAGTTATTAAGGATGTTAAGAAGACACTGGGAGAAGAAAATAAAGGTATTGTAAACATAAAAAGATAATGGATATGCTGGTGATGAACAGCACAATCCAAGACACCAAAAAAACACTAGACACAAATAACAGCAGATTTGAACAGGCAGAGAAAAGAAGCAGTGATGTGGAAGAAAGTACATCTGATATCTGATAGTAGAAAAGATAGATAAAAAAGTAGAAAAAATCCAACAGGGATTTAGGGATTTGAATGATAACATGAAATGCACAAACATAAACATTATAGGCATCCCACAGGGAGGAGAGAAGGGAAAAGGGACAGGAGTGTTGAAGGATATAAAGGATGAAAATTTTCAGCCCTAAAGAGGAGATATATGTATATGTTCAGGAAGTGCAGCACACCCCAAAGAGTATATTCTAACAGTCATACTTGAAGACTTATACTTGTCAAAATGTCCAATGCTCAAGAAAAAGAAAGAATGCTGAAAGCAGCAAGAGAAAAGAGAAGCATCACATACAAGGGAAGCTCAATAAGATTAAGTCCTGATTCCGCATCTGAAACCATGGATGTAAGAAGGCAGTGGTATGACATAGTTAAGATGTTAAAAGAAAAAAAAAAATCTTTATCCAGGAATGCTAGCATTGAAAAATGAGGGAGAGTCAAAATGTTCACAAATGAAGAGAAATTAGGAGAGTATGTCAAGAAGAAACCTGCACTTCAGGAAAAAATAATGGGAGTTCTGCAGGTCAAAAGGGAAAAAAACAGAGAGAGGTTTGGAGGAGATTATAAGGACAAATAAAAAGACAAAAAGAGAAGAAAAAACAATTTAACATACATAAACCAAAAGAAAATATGGTTCATATAAGTAATTACTTCATAGTAATAACATTAAATGATAATGTATTAAACTCACCAGTCAAGAGACACAGATTGGCAGAATGGATAAGGAAATATGACCCAACTCTATTCTGGCTACAAGAAACCCAACTTAGACCCCTAAGGGCTCTGGTGACACTCAGCTCCTATACAAGTGGGGATAGCCCCAGAGAATGATGCCTAATTAGTGGGCTCTTCTTTGGCATCTGTGTTCCTGAGAGTGACAGAGTTGGACTCAAACAAGTCATTCCTGCACATGGTCCATCTGTCCCTTCTACTCAAA
>JAQZBX010006991.1:0-51657 GCA_029593785.1 Cabassous unicinctus | reverse complement strand
CTCCTGTGCGGGCCAGCTCTTCACTCAGGCCAGCTCGCCCTCACCAGGAGGCTCTGGGAATCAAACCCTGGACCTCCTATATGGTAGATGGGAGCCCAATCACTTGAGCCACACCCATTTCCCGGGTTGGTGCTTCTTTCTCTCCCCTCCTCTGGCCCCCAGGGCTGGCCCATCCAGCTCTAATCCTACTGCATTAGGTCCATGCTCTGCTTCATTCAGACCTGCCTTTAGCTATTCAAGAACTGGTTTTTAGCCATAATTAAGCAGTGCTTCACTTTGTGCCCTAGTTATTATGGTTCTCATTTTCCTAGGGGCAGTGACCAAGGGAGGGGTCACATTTAAGGAAGGGAAGAAAAGAGATTTGTCCCAAGATGCTCCACCCTGAAGGTTCTGAAGGGGCCTAAGCAGCCCTGATGCTGTGCATTTGGGGGTCTGGATTGTCCCCTGATTTAGGTACGTTCTTGGTCTTGAGCTGCGTTCCTGTGGTGTGAAGCCTGTAACTGCAGTTAAGGTTTGCCCCAACTGAATGGGGGTGGGTCTTAATCTAGATCACTGGAGTCCTTCATAAGCAGAAGAAATTTAGACATAGGGGGAGAGCTACGGGAGGAACCAGAAGCCAATGGAAGCAGAGAAGAAAGGGAAGGACGTGGCCCTGTGACGGGAAAGCTGAGGGACCCAGGAGGTCCCTGCTGGGAGGAGGCAAGCCTTCTAGTGCCCGAAACCGCGAGCCACTAAGTCTCCATTGTTTGAACCAAAACCAGTTGGTGGTATTTGTTATCGCAGGTTAGCATCTCATGATGCCCTCTCCCCAGATTGTTCCAGAAGGAGCTGCAAAGTACTCAGGTGGTCCTGTGGGTGTGTGGAGAGGAAGGGCATCCAGCAGGAAGAAGGATGAACTTTCTGGAGACCGGAAGGTCATTGGTTGAGAGAGGCAGAGGGGACAGGTGCTCCCGCCACCTAGTAAAAGACCGTTTGCTTTGCTGGTGACGCAACCCAACCTGCAGGCAGCCTGCCCAGCTGGGAATCCTTCCCTGTGGCCGCCTGGGGGGAAAAATAGTGAGATCCTGAAGAACCATCTTCATTCTGAACACTGGAATTTTGGGCCTCCCTTCCAGGCAGGCCCAGAGATGTCACCATTTCTCTTGGGTTAGATGAAACGTTCTAATCTGGCTTCAGAAAGGAACAGGTCCTCATTCCTGGCTTCCAGTCCTTAGAGCAGCAGAGAGGGGTCTAGGGTCTCATGAGGCCTGTGCACAAGCACCTCGGACCTCCTCAGCACCCAGGCTGTGCTCCCGCTTGAGCCCGAGGGTCTGCCTCTAATCCACGCAGGGACCTCAGCACATGGAACGAAAACCAGCCGAATGTCTTCTGCGTTAGTGTCGGGCGCGGTCACCAGCAGCGTTCTGCACCAACGCCTCTGCAGGCCCCCTGGTCTTTCCGTGGGCATCGCGACCTGAGAGCCTTTGGATTCTAGGAGAGGGAAAGCCCGCACTGGCAGCAGCCCAGCGGCCTCACCCACAGGGTGAGGGTGAGTCTGAGCCAGGAGGCCGCAGTCCAAGGGCAGGCAGCTGCTCAGGGGGGCCCGAGACTCCAAGTGGCTCCCCTGCACACTCGCTCTGGAACGCGAGTAACCCTAGGCCCTAGAACGGTGATGATGAGACCTGGTGTCCACGCGTCTGGAAACTTTAGAGGATATTGTAAAATATAGCAAAAGTGTCTAAAAGTGACCTATTATCTGATGACAGATTATGTACATGAATCCCTTCCCTATTGGGAGCTTCCTTTCAATAATTTCAAGTCCATGCAATTTAATTTCTCTCTACCTTCTTGTCAACCCAAAGAATTTAAGGTCTGTTATATATGATTTGCTCAAGTTGTGGGATGTTTCTGTTGAGGTGAATTGGAAAAGGAATAGAACAGAAAAGCGAGGGAAAGTGGACAGTGGGACAAGACTGTACAAAGGCAGAGCCAGAATAAACCTGAGCCCATGGATTCGACCGCTGGTTTTGACAGCAGCCTCTGAGATATGCCTAGAAAGGACCAGTAGTGGCAAAACCTTAGGAATTGGGGGTGGGGCATGAGTCACAAAACCTAAAGGGCATTGAATATTTTAACAGAAAATGTACCTCTTATGCAAAGAAAATGAATTTACAGACTGCTTGTTGAATCTTTTATGGAGGAGAGGCTGAAATTTTTTCCAGTGAGCAAAGAAAAGCAAAAGGAAATTACACTACTTACTTTGACTAATAATACAAGGGCATGCATGCCTTCATTTAGGGTTCTGTCGTGTTATTTAGTTAAAATACACACATTTAAAGGGCTATTACTATTTCCATGTTCACCATACTCTTTCCTCCAGACTAATTTTTCCTGTAGGACTCGATCTTGTTCCCAGTGCTGGGCTTCGGAGGTTCCTTGAACTGGGCATGTGTGTCTGTTAGATTCCCTCCCTGTAAGGTTGGAAACCATCCTTGTAAAATGCTTTTCATGTCAGATGATAACTCGATTAGGAACAGCTTCCCCGGGGCAGTCCCTGGGTGACTTGGCTGCTGCTTTCTACATCATGTAACACACAGCATTTCCGAAGTATTTTGGGATGTCTGGAGTGGTTCACAGCGAGGACATGGAGATGTCCAAGAAGAGATGAGCTGTGTGCGGTTTGGATGGCCCGTCTGTCTCTGAGAGTGATAGCAAAGCAGCAGTGCTCCTTGTCTGTGAAAGCATGAAGACGCTCGCCCTGCCATTCTCAAGGCCGGCTGGTCTTTTTCACGAGGGAGAGCCAGCAACTTGACCGGAATTTGATCCTGACCCACAACTGCACCGTCAGGGAGAAGGTGGTGGAGCCATGCACCCTGGGAGCTGCTTTGTGACTTTAAGCAAAAAAATAGCAATAATAATGAGTAGGCATGCCTCTGTCAAATGATGTCTTTCCCTCCGGAGCTGCAAACAGTTCTTGTAATATTTGAAGGTGGTCAAGGAAAAGCACACTGTTAGTTCCACCAGTGCAGGGACTTCGTTTTCCCAGGTCCTGGAAGATGGATTAGCCCCTAGAGGATATAAGTATTAGATTGACAGGCTGGCTGGTCACTGGGTACTGGCTGGCTGAATGAATGACTGGGGGAGTTGCCAGCTGCACTATTTCATTTCACCATAGAACTGGAAAAAACTACTCATTCTGCTCCTGTTTTTCTTTTCCTCAAGCGTGAAAATCGATATCATCAAAAAAGAAGGACTTTCTGCGTGGAAGGCCCCTTTGGAAATTTCAGACTCCTAGTGTGGTAGGTTGAATCCTGTAACCCCAAAGGCATAGTCCTCATCTCCGTTGCATTCCTGTGGGTGTGCAGGACCCTCTGAAGACGTTATCAGCTGAGGAAGGGACTCATTTGTGAGCAGGACCTTCTAGATCCCATTGCGTGTAGCCAAACTGAAAGAAGGCAGGGTTTATCCCATACGACTAGAGGCCTGAGTAATAGAGGAAACTTGGACTCAGCCAGAGGAACCAGAAGCTGGAAGTCGGAGCAAGCCAGAAGGGCAGATACAGGAGAGAGAGACGGTGTGTGAAGGAGGCGGAAACGCGAGCCTGGGAGCCCCAAGGATCGCAGCGAGCTGGCGCCAGATGGCTGCAGACTCAGAGAGAAAGCGCGGCCTGGCTGACACCCAGGTTTGTACTTTGTCCCTGAAACTGTAAGCCAGTAAATTCTTGTTGTTAAGCCAGTCAGTGTGTGGTATTTGTCGTAACAGCTTGGCAGGCTGAGACACCAGGCAACATCAAGTGGAGAGCTGTTTTTCTCCACAAGCTGAACGTCTCCAGAAACCACTATCGGTTCACAGATTTCCTGTCATGCTTAGCGCTGCATCACCTTTTGTAGATGTTTGTCAACAGATGTCCTCTCTGCACGTCTATGCTGGCACGAGGAGCTTGGCAAGGAATCCTGAGAGGAGGTTTGCATTCTGGTGTGAAAGACATTAAACTTTTCAAAGCAAGGGCCTTGAGCCCCAGGTTTTACCAGCATTTCCACAAAAGAAATTGGAATGGAATATAATGTTCTGAACTACTGAGAAATTATTGTGACTTTCAGTGGATAAGTCTCGAAATGCTTGATTGAATTTGAAAGAGAAATTTTACTTATTTTGAGAGAAATTTAAATCTTATTTGGGAAAAAAGATGACAGGAGTTCATTTCATTTGTTCATGCATCTGTTTACTTAATGGAAAGATTGTCCCTGCAAGAGATACGACTTTCTCTTCAGGACGCTATACTCACCATTTAGAAGCTGCTGGAACCCATCAGCTCTTCTGGCCAAACTGCTTCTCTGGAAGAGAGAATTATATGTCAACAGCAGTACAACATACATCATACAAAAGTGAGCATGGCTGCACGCTGGGCCGATCACCAGTGCCTTGCCAGCCTCTCTAGAGGCCACCAGACAGCCGGGAACACTGGGGCCGCCTCTGAAGGCCCCTTCTCCTCAGGTGAGGGCAAAGCTGAGACACAGCTTGGTAGTCCACTTCCCACTGACAAAGCCGCCACCAACGAGACGATTCTTGCCAACGATGGTCTCAGTGACCTGGGGTTAAAGGCAATGAGATGATGGGAATACAGTAAGTAATCTGTGATAATTCTTGCATGAGCTATGGAAGTTCTGTTTTTACGTGCTATTCTAGACCTTTGTGAGTCAGGGTTTTTCCTGGATCTGTCTCAATAAAAATATTAAAGTTAATTCAGTGCCAAAGATGACATGACTGTTTCCCTGATAAAAATAAGCAATACCTTTGAACAGCAAAGCCAAATAAGAGCAGTCTTTCATTGAAATTTACTTTTGAGCATAATTAAATTTTACCTTTTATCTAATTGGACTATTTTGGATTCATTTCACCCTTTTCAGGAACTGACCACTAATATTTACATGGAAAATGAGATTAAGGGATACAATTCTTTATGAAGACATATATCATCAATGCAAAGGAAAGAACTTTCGAAAGCAATACAACAAATTGAAATTTTTATGGTTATGGAATACATAGCTTTCTTCAGAAAGGGCGGGATTCAGTTATGGAGGGACTGCAGTTGCGCCTCGTGGGACGTTTAGGACCAGGCGGAATTGTGAAACGCGTGCTTTTCTCTGGACGCCCTGCGTCTCCTTCAGCTTCTTAGGTGGTCCTCGGCTTGCTCCGCCTCCTGAGAACTTCGCTTCGTGGTGCTGCACCCGGTCAGCCTGTCCTGAGAAATCCTGGCCCAAGCTCTTCACTGTCATCATGATGAAAACGGTTCCATTCTTTCCCATTTCCTCAGCAGCGTGCCCTGAGCCGATTACCACTCAGGGATTTAACTTAATGTTTTTCTTTCCGTTATGGTGTTAGTGATTGGATCGATGGGGGGCTTTTCAGTGAGTTCCCATTGAGGGAGACTGGCCCCAGGGAAGCCAGTTCAGCATGTAATTGGCCCTTCCCAGCAACCCTCGCGCCAGCACTGAGGCTTTCTCCCTCTTTGACTACCACAGTAGTCTGACTTTTGGGATCGTGAAGTTGAAATCAAAGTGCTGTGTTCCACAATTTCAAAACTCCCAGGAACGTGGGCTCTGCCAATTCCTGTGTGCTCCGCTCAGGGTTTCATCTCCCGCCACGTGCTGTTCCTCAGGGTTGATTGATGGCTGGGGTGGCCAGTAGCTTCAGATTTGAATGCAAATATGTGGCATATGAAAATAGCAGGCAAGGCAGCCATAATTCAGGGAAAGTTGTTTGAATGGTTATAAAATGTACAATTCTCTATTGAGAGAAGTGTGAACACTGAGAAAACTTTCTCAGCATTTTTGAGTAATCCAGCAGCTATTAGAAGTTCATGGTTATATCTTTACAAGAATTAGCTGAAAATGTATGCTCATTGGACTCATTTTATAACAAAAAGAACTCTTATGAAGTCATTCAGAGGGAAAAATGTTTTATTTAGCTATTTTTCTAGTTATAACATTTCCAGAAATCATCATCTTTCTGTATTAAAAAGAACGAATAACATTGCAAATGGATGTCAAATAGTCAGCTAAGCAATTGGACTGCAAGATAATTTCTTGGTATTTATAAAGATATTTAACATCTGTGTGAGAATGTGTGTGCATTTTCATACTTGCTAAAATGTACTGATAATATATTTTAGGAGTTTATTTTATAATCATAAGATCATTGGAGAAATTTCTGTGAACTAAAGGAAATGGATCCTTATTTATATAGATAGATGCACAGTTAATTGAACGATAATTTTGACTATGATTTAGTTCATTTTTTGTCAGCTGGATTCCCAGGTAATCACTGGGGTGTTCCGGGTATTCTGAATATTTAAAAACACTTTATGGAAATTGTAAACTTAACCATGGTACGATTCATAGGCTCATCTTATTTATTTGGTTTTGGATGGAATGATGCGAGGCTGGCAGTTCAGATTGACTAGAAGCCCTGATAGAACTCGAATTCCAGGTCTCTGATAAAAATGTGGCAGTGTATTAACTATTGGCCTCACAACAGAGCTTCAAGAGCCCAGAAAGACCTGGAGCCCTGGCACCCGCTGTCTTGGACAAGTTCTCAGTGTCTCTAAGATACTTTCTGTGTTTCTTAAAAGTTAAAAGTGGAGCAAAATGCCTGCTCTGTGCAGCTGTTGTGAGGAATAAATAAATGATTGCAAGTAGAATGCCTCACATAAACAATCTCAATAAATTGTAGTAAGGAGAGTTTTCGCTATTATTACAGGATACGCTGGTTGGCAAAACCTTTTAAAATAAAGGATCTAAAAGGAAAAATAGAAAGCAGGTTTAGCTAATGTTGTTTAGAAGCAAGATTTCTAAAATACCTTTTAGTACCCATATGAATGATCTAAGGGTCATCTAGATCAATCGTTATTCAATAATATTTTTTACCAGAAAAATGTGATTAAATAAAAATCGTGTTCTTGTGATCGGGCTGCCATGGACTAACTAATAACCAGCACATTTACTCCCACTGTGGCTAATTCGACCTGAATTTAGGGCAAGAAGGAACCTGTTGAAGGGGGCTCCTCCCAGTGTCTACAGACTAGAACCCCAGTAGGGGCTGTTTCTGGCAGAGATCACCCATTTTTTAGAGCGTGACATTTGCAGTTGTTGAATATATTGAATGATGGAATAACCTGGGCTGGTGGTGGCGAATGTCCTTCTGCTTCTCCCAAGGCCCTAGGATCACTTGTGCCCAGAATAAAAGAAGAGTCAATGAGAATGCCCTTGTGTGATAAAAGAGCCGAGCATTTGGGGCCCACTGTGCTTTATTCTGGGGGTGGGGGAGCCTCTGAGGTTGGGTCTGCCCACACCTGCCATGCCAAGTGCCTCATCCCGAGGCTTGTGGAACGTGCACCCTGATGGTGCTTCTTCACGTGCTGTGGTGCTGGGGAGCCAACAGCGTGTGTTTACGTACCTGGTAGATGTGCACGTTAGGGCCTCAGACAACCATTTGCGGTACACGGGGAAGGACGCTCCTACTCTAGTCGCTCGGGCACCAAAGGGCTTGCTGTGGTTCCCGGGTGGCCCAAGAAGCCAGACACAATCAGGCCCCCTGGGACCCCGAGTGACCGCCTTTCTCCTTGGCCACCCTGGGTTTGGGTGTTGTCATTTATTAGAATTTCATATGCAAACAAGCTTTGCTTTAATCAAGTAGGCTTAAAATGTGATAAATAATCCTTAGGTTAATCTGTATTTGCCCTTTATTGCTAAGCTTTCTTTTTCCATGTTGTCTTATTTCTCAAGATGCCAAATGGGATTGTGAAAGCGAATAATTTCTTTTTTCTTTCCTTAGGCTCAAATTATGAGAGATGTGATTTTGAGGAAGGGTTCTGTATGATGACCCAGGACCAGACTCTGCATCTTGGGTGGACAACGAGAAACGGGGTAACCAGCCAGTCTCCTCCATTTTATGATCACCGTGGCAATAGGACTGGTAAACACTTTCAATATCCTTTCATTTCTTTTCCTCCTTCCCTCCCTCCCTTCATTTTTTACATATTAACAATTCTAACATTTAATTTTATCCATTCCCTACCCATTTTCAAAGCAGTTATCATTCTAAAATACCAAGAGATGAAGCAGGGCAATTCACATCAAAACTGAGATGTCGTACAAGCAAGCACCAGGTGTCACCTGGTTTGATATAACATCTCTGGAGTCAGACTAGATGGCTTTAAATCCTGGCAATCAGCTAATGCCACCCTTCTCGCTGCGTGGTCCCAATGTCCACGTGTGTAAAATGGGGTTATTAATAGTACCAGCCACAGAAGGAAAAAGCGATAAAAATATTGCCTGGCATAGCTGTTTGAAAGCTGACGATTTTAATCAGAGTGATGGATCCTGCTCAAAATACAATTAAAAATTAAAATATGAGTATTTCTCTCCAGATCATTTAAATAAGCAAATGTTCTGCCTTTAGATTTTAGCTGTTTGGAAATGTTTATATAAATATTTTCTTGGTGAGATCTTGACTCCAGTCAAAAATCCTCACTTCTTAAGTATTAATAAAATTTTTGATTGACTTACTTTTGAAATAATTTGCCAGTACTCTAAAATAATATTTTTCATCATGAATCAATTCCTTGAGAAGTTTTCAGAGCTGAATTTGAAAATCTATTAGAACATGAAAACCTTCTCTGTATCAATATTTTCAGCATACTAAAGCTCAGACAAAGTGATGGTGTTGATTTTTAAAAGTATATAGCTTGGCATTTCATTAAAATGGTGTCATAACAACAAATTGAAATACATCTTTGCCATGCTAGGAAAACTTTATTTAAAAAAAAAACGAATGGGGTAACAATCAAGTTTTAAATGATTCTAGAATCCAACTGATATTAAAGGTAACATATGGGGTTTTAAAAATGTGTCATTCTCTGTAAACCTAAACTCTATAGGCTATCAAAGATAATAAATACTTTATTTGAAAAGTAAACATTTCCTTTTATATCACAGAATATTTTTCTTATTTGGGTATTTAAAGTCAGTTTTAAATGGGAGTTTAGAGCTTTTGTTATTCTGATCCGTTATTATACTGGGTATAGATCCACTTACTATGTGATGAAACACACACACTCTTAATAGCACCCAGTGTTTTTACTTTGTTCTAGGAAGGCCAGGGAGTCGTGGCCTCGGCCCTTTGCTGTCCTGTGCAGCCCACCTCACTGACACCTGTTGCACATTGCTTTGGTCACATGGGGCTGCTGGCAGCACATGGTAGCTTTGAAAGTTTCCTCTTACATGGCCCGTGTAATGCTACTTTGCTCATTAAATTAAGCAGAAACTATGCACCCACTAATTTTTTATTTGTGTAGTGTTTCCCCCAATAATCTATTAAAAAACCTATAAAACATTTGAAAACATGAAAAAGTTGAAAAAATTTTAATGTGAATATCCATATATCTACCACTTAGATTTTATAATTAAAATCACTATATTTGCTTTATCAGCTATGTATCCATCTACCCATCCCTCTCTCCATCTATCAATCCATTGTATATTTGATATGTTCAAAGAAAGTTATAGGCACCAGTTCTCTTCCCCCCAGATAGTTTCACGCGTGTATAAGCAACTAGATGCAGAAGGTGGCAAACTACCACCTGTGGGCCATCTACTTGTTTTTGTAAATAAAGTTTTTTTGAAACACCATCAAGACCATTTGTTCGCATATCGTTTGTGGCTACTTTCGTGTGATAGCATCAGAGTTGAGTAGTTGTGACAGAGACCACACGGCCTGCAAGAACAAAAATATTTACTATTTGGCCTTTTAAGAACATGTTTGCCTGCCCCTTAGGTAGAGATCAATATTCATTATGGGTTTTTTGTTTGTTTGTTTCTCTTTTCTTTTAAGATAAAATTTACATTATATAAAATGCATCTACCTTAAGCGAACCATGTGGTACGTTCTGAAAAATGCATTCGCCAAACCCCTTGTGTAGAGCTTCTCCTACTCAGCACAAACGCTTTTCAGATGCACCCATGTGCTCCATGTATCATTAGTTCTTTCCTTTTTATTGCCAAGTAGTAATGCATTGTATTACTCATCTATCCTGCTCTTGATGGACACCTGTGTTTCTATTTCCCATTTCGGGCCATTATGTAAAAAGCTGCCATGAACACTCTTCTACATGTCTTTGGTAAATACTTAGGAGTGGAAATGCTCTGTCAATGAATGTGTAGTTTTAAGAGATACCGCCAGAGCTTTTTGAAGGTGGTCATACCATTTTGCACCCTCTCCACCTGTATGTGAGCGTTCCTGGCCCATATTGGTGTTTACTGTCACTTTCTTTTTGTTCAGCATACACCATCGGGTATGCAGTGGTATCTCATTATGGTTGTAATTTGAAATTTTCTTGATAACTATTGATGTTGATTAATTTTGCATGGGCTTACTGGCTATTTTTATATCTTCTTTTGTGAATCTGCTGATGTGATTTTCCTACTTTATATTGGGCTGCTTGTCTTTTTATGAATGAGTTATATAGGTTTTTATATATCTTAGAATCCCATCCTTTGTCAGATACATGTTTTACAATGATTTTCTCTAAGTCTCTGGGATATATATTAATCTTCTTATTGATATCTTTTGGTGAGTAGATATTTTTAATTTTGATGAAATCCATTTCTTTCTCTTATATTCATTGTGTCAAACTTGTTGACATGAAATTGTTAATAATATTCACATATTATTTTTTTGACGTCTGTAGGATCTGTAGTAATAACCCCTCTTTTATTTCTGATATTGGTTCTTTCTTTTCTCACTCTAGCTGTTTGTCAATTTTAATGATCAGTTCACAGAAATTTGGCTTTGATAATTTCTTCTATTTTTTGCTTTCTATTTGATTCATTTCATTCCCATCTTTATTATTTTCTTCCTTTGAATTACCTTGGTGTTTATTTTGTTGCTGCTGCTGTTGTTTTCCCCTAGGTTATTAAGATTAATCATTGATTTTAACATTTGTTTTCATTGATATATCATTATTTTAATCATTCTAGGTAGTATTTTATAAATTTTGTTCATATTTTTGAAGTGTTTTCTTTTGACTTTGTTAATTTTCTTTATTTTTGTCTTTTAATTCTTTGATTTCTGCTCTTATATTTATTTTATCCTTCTGCTTACTTTGGATTTTCTTTGCTCTTTTTCTTCTTGATCTTAAGGTGGAGCCTTAAGTTCACCAGTTTTGATCTGTTATATATACATTATAATTTAGTTCAAACATAATTTCCTTTGTGATTTCTTCTTGGACCCATGGGTTATTTAGATGTGTGTTTTTAAATTTCCAAATCTTTGTGGATTTTCTAAATATCTTATTATTATTGATTTCTAATTTAATTCCATTTTGGTCAGAGAAGTTTCTTTGATTTCAATCTTTAAATATATCGAGACTTGTTTTTGATATCGCATATAATCTGTCTTAGTGAAAATACCATGTGAACTTGAGAAGAATGTGTATTCTATAGTTGTTGGATATATTGTTCTATAAATACAAATTAGGTTAAAGTGGTAAAATAGTATTCAAGTCATCTGTCTTTAATGATTTTTTTGGCTAGTCATTTCTATCCATAACTAAGAGGGGTCTGTGAAAATCTCTTACTATCATTGTGGAATTGTCTATTTCTCCCAATAAATCTGTCACTTTTGTTTGATATATTTGTAAGCTCTACTATTATGTGCATACACACTTATTATTTTCTTTTATGTCTTCCTGGTATATTGGCACTTTTGTTATGATACTATGTCCCTCTTTATCTCTGGTAGTGAAATTTGTCTTTAGATCTAATTTGCCTGATATAATATAGAAACTTCTGTTTTCTCCTGATTTTTTTTTTATGTATAACTTTTGCATTGTTTTATTTCCAGCCTATCTGTGTCTTTGAATCTAGAATGTGTTTCTTGTAGACAATATAGAGCTGGATTTTGTGTTTGCATTCATTCTGGTAATTATTTTAATGGAGTGTTTAATCATTTTTATTTAATGTAATTGTTGATATGTTCAAATTTATGTTTACATTTTATAATTTGTTTTCTGTTTACCCACTCTGTTTTTGATCCTTCTGTTACCTTTGCTGCCTTCTTTTGGATTACTTGAATATTTTTCTGTTGCCTTATTAGATGCACCACTCAACATTTTATCTTTAGGGATTATTAATCCAGGGATAACAACATACATCCTCAACTTTTTAAAGTTCAGTTAGAATTGATACTGTAAAACTAAAAAAATTAGGTAGAAAATGTACAAAATTAGAGGTCCATTTACCCCTTTCTCATCATCCTTTATGTTATAGTTGTCAGATCTATTACATCAGTAATCTCATACCAATGTTATAATTTTATTTTAAGCAGCCATATGTATTAGAATAAATTAAGAATAAAATATTCTATATTTATTCACATATTTGTTATTTGCAATTTTCTTTATTCCTTCTGAGGACCTAGAAAAAGAAATGGTTTTTCTTTTGTTTCATTCCTTTCCAGTCTGAAAATTTTTCTTTATTATTTCTTGTTCTGAAATTCTTCTGGTGATAAATTATATTAGCTTTCCTTTCCTGGAAAGGCTTTTATTTTGCCTCCATTCTTGAAGTACATTTACAGTGGATACAGAAGTTTTCATTGCTGTTTTTTGTTGTTGTTGCTTTAAATATATTATTTTACTGTCTGCAGTTCTCCCTTGTTACTGATGTGAACTCCACAGTCATTCAAATTATTATTATTATTTGTTGTTGTTGTTTGTAGTTAAAATATCTTTGTTCTCTTGCTGGCTTCAAGATTTTGTCATTATCTTTGGTTTGCAGCAGTTTGACTATAATGTGCCTAGGCATGAGATTTTTTTTAAAACTCCTTGAGTTAACTAAGTTTCCTAAACTTGAAGTGTATTTGCCTTCACTTTTGAAAGTATCCCATCTTATTTATTCAGCTTTTTTTCCTGCCCCATTCTATCTCTCTTCTCTCCTTGGACTTCAATTTTCAATATGTTAGGTAGCAAGTCACTGAGCTTCTGATCATATATTTGATTTCATTTTTTCTCTGTTTTTCAGACTGGACAATTTCATTTGATCTGTCAAGTTCTGTGATTCTTTCCTCAGACATCTTCATTTTGCTGTTAAGCACATCCAATTATTTTTTAATTTTCATGTATTGCATTTGTACTTATAAAATTATCATTTGGTTGTTTTTAATTTTCTTTATTTCTCTGCTAATATTTCTTATATTTTCATTCATAAGGATATTTTCCTCTACCTCAATGGTCATAACTTTAATAGTTTTGAAATCATTATCTGGGTCATCTTAGAGTTGTTTTTTCTTGATTGTTCTTTTCCCATGATATGATCACATTTTCCTGGTTCTTAGTCAAATAATTTTAGACTTTACCCTGGATGTGTTGAATATTGTTGTTGTGGAGACTGGATTATGTTATATTCCTTCAGAGAGTGTTGATGATTTGTTTTAACAGATGGATAACTTGCTAAAACTCAAACTGCATACTCTGTCTTGTCTGTATGGACAGCAGTTCACATCTCAAATCAGTTCTTTTAGCCTTAGCTGTGTGAAGCACTTCCTGTGCGTAGCAGGTTCAGCTTTACCCAGAGGCTTGGGCAGAGATTGTTTAGAGAATACGTGGCACCATTTTCTAGCTTTCTTCTTTTTATGATTCTCCACTTGCTTTCTGGTGGACTTGGCTGTCCCAGTCTCCTTTCCACGGTTGCTCAGGCCAAGGTGAAAAAGCCTTCCTCTCAGCATTTAGATGTGTATCGTGTCTGAGATAAACCGACCACACTGCAGCTTGCCCTATGGCCAAAGTTGCCAACGTGGAAATCTTACCTGCTCTGATCCCTTCATCCAAGTCTCTAGGCCCCTGAAAACATACTCTCCAAGCTACTCTCCACTGCCCTTTCTGAAGAGTACTGGACACCATAATCCAGTCCTTAAACAACAAGCAGCCTGCAATATATAGACTGTGAGTTGGATTATTGTATTAAGATGAAGAAGACCCACAATGGAAAAAAGAATCCCAAGGTCTCACTTTCCAGGTCAAGCTTTTTGCAGCCTTTATAGTCTTAGTATCTGTTTATTTTGAAAGCAGTGAAAAATTAGTGCTCGCTTTAGTCTATCCTGGGACCTGCAGAGATCGTGGTTAATGGGAACTTGGTCTTGTTCCCAGTAGACCTGCAGTCCAGTGAAGAAGACATACAAACCTTCTCCTGATGATTATATGTTAAGAGTAAAAAGCCATGCAGCCAACACTCTCATAGCTGAGCACATACTTAAAAGCTCCCAGTGTGACAAGGACAAGGCGTGTGTGAGTGTGTGCTTTGTGGACACTGTTTTGGAGCATCTACGTTGCTCTTACCTGAGCAGTATCAAATGAATGACTCATCCATTCTAGGCTTGCACACTTTCTCTGTAATGGACTGGATAATACATATTTTTGGCTTTTTGGGCCATGTGGTCTCTGTCCCATCCACCCAACTCTACACTGTAGAGTGAGAGCAGCCACAACCAAGACATAAAGACTGAACATGGCTGTGCAATAACAAAACTTTGTTTATGGGCACTGAAATTTAATTTCATATAATTTTCTGTGTCATAAAATATTATTCTTCTTTTGAATTTTCCAGCCATTTAAATATGTAGAAACCATTCTTATCATACAGGATGTGCAAAATCAGGTGGGAAGTGGGATTTTGTCCCCGATCCATAGTTTTCCATCCCACAGTCTGTTTAGTAGATGCTAATTGAGCATGTTGGGGTATGGCACATGTGGTATTGGGCATATATGAGTAAAGGATAAAATTCCTCATTAGAAAGCTCACTGATAAGTTATGACCTTAATTTTAGTGGATAGTCTTCAATGTAGGCAAAGCAAACTCTGATGTATAAGAATCAGTGTGTATGTTGTTATTTAAAGCTTTGCCTGAATTTTCAATTAGGGAGCTTTGGTAATGGTAGGTAAGCCTGTTTCTTAGAAAAATACAAACAGGGCCTGTGTTAGTACCGTGGAATTATGGTATATTTCTTCACCTGTCCCTTTTTACTATTGTAGTTATATTACTTTTAAAGTTAAAAAAATTCAAATAAAATTATATACATAATATATATACAATATATATAATAGATTTATATACAGTGGTGATTATTGTTAATTTCAATTCAAAAATCTTATCAAGCCTGCTGTATCATAAGAAAGGCCATGAGGATTGTAAAGACTATTAGGATGTAGGTAGGCCCAATATCAAGGCACTTACAGTCTCTCTGGGAGGCATGCTTGAGAAAAGCACAATTAATTACAAAACAAGGGAGAGAGAGAAAAAGTGCTGTAATGTAGATCTAAGCAAATTTCTCTGGGACTCCAGGCATATTCTGGCTCTAGAAAAGGGAGGCATTTGAGAAAGGGCTCCAAAGATGAATAGCATCTCAGTGTATCAGCATCACTTCCTTCCCTTCATTTCCTTCCTTCACCCTAAACACTTCACATCTGACTCTCCTGTGTCTGCCCTTGTCCAGCCCGGCAGCAGACATCAGAGACTTTGACGGCTGTGTGCCAGCAGCGCCAGCTTACTGGATGCTTAGCAAGTCATTCGGCCTCACACAGCGCTTTCAGAGGCCTTTGGCTTCTTCTGACAGTTCTTCAGTCATGAAGCCAACAGTATCATGGGCTTTAATGGGTGCCTATGTGGATGCATTTTAATCGAATAAGCTCCATGAGATAGTCATAGTTCCTCAAGAAACTTGATGTCTATTGTGCATTGGATAACATAGTATTTGTTTATTTCCCCATTTCTTGCATTTCAAATTCATAGTAATACATCAGTCGGGAAATTATGGTTGACAATTTAGATGCTTATTTGGATTAACCAATATCACATTGGTGAAATTTCACCACACAACTTCAGTAGTCAAGCTAGAAAATATCTTAACATAAACACTATTATTCCACTTTTGGGAATGAAAACAACAATGCATTCTGTAACATCTCTATAGAAACACAGTAATATTTTCCTACGCATCATTTGCCTTCTTTCTGGCAGTACTTTGTATTTTTATAGGCAGATGGCTTGTTTACTTGTAAATTTATATAGGCATATAGTATTCAAAATTAATTCAGCCACAGTGCAAAAAGTCATACTCAACAGAAATAGAGAAAAACAAGTAACAGTTTATTGAAATACGTGTAATTCATTTTTCAAAGGTTTCTTTGTACCAAAGGTCTCAGTAGACTGAGATCTGCCCAGTGAGGAGGGCAGGGGATTTTACCAAATAAGGTGGTTGGAAAGCACCTGGCAGCTCTGTGCTCTGCAGGTGAACTCTGGGAACCTCCGTGAGCGCTGGCATTGCTTTCATGTGTCTGACAAGTGAATTAGTCAAGAGAGAACCTTCAGGGACTTAAACTACTTTAGGTTTATAGCCTTGGTTAATACGTTGAAATGTCACCAATGAAGCAATAGAACCAGATTAGCATCTGCCTCATGTTGGTAGACAGTTATAAAGATGCCCCCAAGATTCCCACCCCCTGGTTAATCAATCAAATTCTAATCTAGGTACTGCTGTGAAGCAACTTTGTAGATGGAATAAAGGTTACTATTTGAGTGATTTTATGTTTTAGTTTGCTGAAAGCTGCTGGGAGCCATATGCCAAAATAGGTTGGCTTTTAAAATGGAAATTTATTAGGTTAAAAGCTTACAGTTCTACAACCAGCAAGATGGTAGTAGAGTAAGGAGCTCCTAGAGTCAGCTCATGCTACAGGGCAGTTAGTATCACCCAGAGCTGTCTAGAGCACTTGTTTGGGGGCTGCAGGAGACCAGAAGTGCATCCTGCAACATGCTTGAAGGAATGGGAGGAGGAGATGCCCATCTGCAGAGAAGAGTCATAAGTAGAGCCCTCCACACCCGGAGGCCAGTGCCCATCTTTTACTGGAGGCACAAAGGGCCTCGGGAGCTGTTCCGCGGCTGGAACTGGAAGCTCCACTTCCCCAAAATAGGGGAGGAAGAGATGGTTGGGCACCAACTTCAGCTACTGAATCATAAATTCAGCGGGCTGAAGTAAAATCCTAAGAACAGCTTTAGTTTGAACATGTCCAAGTCAGAAAGAGGCCGGTAGCTGCCATTTTAACTCCACCCCTGGCACGAGGGGAAGCGGGGTTGACTGAAAACCACAGTGCTGGTAGGGACCAGCTTCCTTCCATCCAGATCAGATTGCAGCTCTAGCCTAAGCCCCAGGCCCACCTAGGGCAGGGAGGAAGCTGGAGGGAATTGTGCCAGACTCCGGGAAAATACAGGCCACGCCGCAGAGGCCAGTGGTCATCCTACTCTGGTGGCGCAAGCCGCCTCAGGAGCTATTCTGTGGCTGGAGTTGGAGGCTCCATTTCCCAAAAATGGGAAGAAGAGACGATTGGCCACCAACTCCAGCTACTGATTAGTAAATTTGGCTGGCTAAAGTATAACCCTAAGAACAGCTAAAGTTTGAAACTGTCCAAGTCAGAAAGAGGCCGGTAGCCGCCATTTTGACACCACCCATAGCTTGAGGGGAAGCCGGGCTGACTGAAAATCACAATGACAGTAGAGACCAACTTCTATCACCCAGATCAGCCTGCAGCCCTAGCCTAGGCTTCAGCCCCACCTTAGCAGGGAGGAAGCTGGAGGTCCCTGCACCAGCCTCTCCGGATAACTGCAGGTACATTCAGCTGGCACAGACTGAATAATCGGAAGTCTGCCTGGGCAACTGCAGACATTCTGGACCTGCACTGCATAGACTGCTGCCCGCACCTGCAGCTCCATCCCTGCCCCAGGCAGGGGAGAAAGGGGCGTGAAGCTTCATCAGTCTCTCTGGGCAACTACAGTCTAGGCCTGAATGACTTGGATTATCACACACGGCTGTGGCTCTGTCCCTACCCCTGGCAAAAGAGAAAGTTGGGAGAAGCTTCATCGGTCCCTGGGGCAATGTGAGCAGCTTAAGCCTCCACAGCTTACAGCACCAACTACATCCTTGGCTCCTACCTCACAACCAGCAAGGAAGAAAGAGTAAGAAAGCCCTAAACTAAAGAGAGAAACTGCACCCAGAATAAATACATCTAGTAAGCCAGATGCCACGACACCAACAAAAAATTACTCTTGGCTGGAAGTTTTTCTCTTGCAGTATCTTAAATATATCATACCACTGTCTTCTCACCTCCATGGTTCTAGTGAGAAATCGGCACTTCATCTTATTGGGTTTCTCTTGTATATTATGCATTTTGCTTTTCTCTTGCTGCTGTCAGAATTTTCTCTTTGTCTTTGGCATTTGACATTCTTATTAGTATGTGTCTTGGAGTTGGTCTCTTAGGATTTTTTCTGATGGGAGTACGTCGTGTTTCTTGGACATGGATATCTATGTCCTTCAATAGGGTTGGGAAATTTTCTACCATTATTTACTCAGATATTCCTTCTGCCCCTTTTCCTTTCTCTTCTCCTTCTGGGACACCTATGACATGTATGTTTGCACATCTCTTGCCGTCCTTTAGTTCCCTGAGATCTTGTTCAGGTTTTTCCAATATTTTCTTTATCTGTTCTTTTGTAAGTTCACTTTCAGAAGCCATTTCTTCAAGCTCACCCATCCTTTCCTCTGCCTCCTCAAATCTGCTGTTATATAATTCCAGTGTATTTTTAATTTCATTTATTGCAACCTTCATTCCCATAAGATCTACTATTTTTCTATGTATACTTCCAAATTCTTCTTTGTGCTCATTCAATGTCTTCTTAATATCCTTAATTTCTTTAGCCATCTCATTGAATTTATTAAGGAGATTTGTTTGAACATCTATGATTAGTTGTTTCAACTCCTTTATGTCATCTGGAGGCTTATCTTGTTCCTTTAACTGGGCCATGTCTTCCTGTTTCTTGGTGTGGATTGTAATTTTTTGTTGGTGTCTTGGCATCTGGCTTACTAGATGAACTTATTCTGAGTGCAGTTTCTCTCTTTAGTTTAGGGCTTTCTTACTCTTTCTCCCTTGCTGGTTGTGTAGTAGGAGCCAAGGATGTAGTTGGTGCTGTAAGCTGTGGAGGCTTAAGCTGCCCACATTGCCCCAGGGACCGATGAAGCTTCTCCCAACTTTCTCTTTTGCCAGGGGTAGGACAGAGCCCCAGCCTTGTGTAATAATCCAAGTCATTCAGGCCTAGACTGTAGTTGCCCAGAGAGACTGATGAAGCTTCACGCCCCTTTCTCCCCTGCCTGGGGCAGGGATGGAGCTGCAGGTGTGGGCAGCAGTCTATGCCATGCAGGTCCAGAATGCCCACAGTTGCCCTGGTAGACTTCCGATTATTCAGTCTGTGCCAGCTGAATGTACCTGCAGTTATCTGGAGAGGCTGGTGCAGGGACCTCCAGCTTCCTCCCTGCTAGAGGTGGGGCTGAAGCCTAGGCTAGGGCTGCAGGCTGCTCTGGGTGAAAGGAGCTGGTCTCTACCACCACTGTGATTTTCAGTCAACCTGGCTTCCCCTCAAGCTATGGGTGGTGTCAAAATGGCGGCTACCGGCCTCTTTCTGACTTGGACAGGCTCAAACTTCAGCTGTTCTTAGGGTTATACTTTAGCCAGCCGAATTACTAATCAGTAGGTGAAATCATTAGCCAACCATCTCTTCCTCCCCCATTTTTGGGAAATGGAGCTTCCAATTCCAGCTGCGGAACAGCTCCCAAGGTGGCTTGTGCCTCCATTGGAGGATTGGCACTGGCCTCCGTGGCGTGGAGGGCTCTACTCACGATTCTTCTCTGCAGATGGGCAGTTTCCTCCTTTCATTCTTATAAGGATGTTGCAGGATGCTCTTCTGGTCTCCTAGAGTCCCCCAAACAAGTGCTCTAGATAACTGTGGGTGATCACCAACTGCCCCGTTGCAGGAGCTGATACTCGGAGCTCTTTACTCTGCCGCCATCTTGCTGGTTGTCCTACCAGTGGTTTTTAAATAAATGGAAAACATGATTATCAAAAATATTTGGAAGGGTAAGGGGTCCCGAATAGCCAGAAACATCTTAAAAAGGAAAAGTGAAGTTGGAGGACTCTCATTTCCAGACTTTAAATTGTATTACCTAACTACAGTGGTAAAACAGCATGGAACTGGCATAAAGACAGACGTGTAGACCAATGGAACTGAATTGATGGTCCAGAAACAGACCATCATAGCTATGGTCAAGTGATTTTTGACTAGCCTGTCAAACCCACCCAGCTTGGGCAGAACAGTCCATTCAACAAATGGTGCTGGGAGAACTGAATATCCATAGCCAAAAGAAGGAAAGAGGACCCCTATCTCACACCTTATACTAAAATTAACTCAAAATGGAATAAAAAGGTAAATATAAAAGCAAGAACCGTAAAGCTTGTAGAAGAAAATGTAGGAAAACATCTTTAAGACCTGGTGGTAGGCAGTGGATTCTTAAAGGAGAGAAGAAGAGAACTTAGATGGACTACTGATGTTTAATGTATGTAGAAGTTTTAATTAACTTTACTGTAAAAGTGTGGAAATGTATAGAGTTGATGGTAACAAATTATAGTGAGTAATAGCTGGTTTATAAATGGGAATGTGGCTGAAAATGGTAGTCTAGGAATGTAAATGAGAATTGACAGAATACTAGAGAATAATCTAGGGACTGAATAACACAGTAAACCCAAAGGTGGATGAGAATTGTGGTTGATGGTACAGATGCAAGAGTGTCTTTTGTGAGCTACAGCAGATGTACATCACTATTGCAGGTTGGTGGGAATGTGGAGAAGCATGGGTAAAATACAACTGGAGTGACCTATGGAGCATGGTTAACAGTAATAATATAATATTCTTGCATCTATGCCAAATATGTACTATGCTGATAATGGGGGAGTATGGAAAAAGTGTGCCAAATGTATACTATGGACCTGGTAATAATCTGATGATATTTTCTCATAATCTGTAACAAATTTTCCACCACGGAGTGGTGTGTTGATAGAGGGATGTTGTATGGGAATTCTGCACATGTGCATTATTGTTTTGTAAGTTTACGACTTCTGTCATAAAAATATATTTAAAAAATAATAATAGGGTGGATTGGAGGGAAAATACACCAAATGTAAGATAAGAATTGTAGTTAGTAGTAAGATTTTGACGATATTCTTTCATAATTTGTAACAAATATCTCACAACAATGCAATGTGTTGGTGACAGGTTGATGTATGGGACCCCTGTATGATGTTATGCATGTTTGCTTTGTAAGTTCACAACTTTTATTGTACACTTATTGTTTATGTATGTTCACATATAAGTGATATAAAAAATAATAATAGATTGGGTTGGGGGAAAATACACCAAATGTAAGATACTTTGGTTAGAGTAATATTTTGAGGATGCTCTTTAATCATTAGTTAAAAATGTTTCATAACTATGCAAGGTATTGGTGGTAGGTGAGGTGTGAGAGCCCTGTATGATGTTATGTATGTTTGTTTTGTAAGTTCACAACGATTACTATACACTTATTGTTTATGTATGTTTATGTATGAGTGATTTACTTCAATAAATGAAAAGAAAAAAGCTTACGGCTCTGAGGCTGTGAAATGTCCAAATCAAGTCGTCATCAAAGATGCTGTCTCACCAGCAGTTGGCTGCTGGTGATCCTGGACCCTGCCACATGGTAAGGCACCATGGCGGCTCTGCCGTGGTCTCTGCCTTCTCCTCCCCCTCAACCTCTTGGGGTTTCTCTGACTCTGTGGCTTTTCTCTGTGTGTCCTCCTTTCAGTCCTCCGTTTATAAAGGACTCTAGCAAGAGGACCAAGACCCAATCTGGGCCACGCCTCACCAAAGTAATCCAATCGATGGCTCCAACTGAATCTAATCTGACCAAAGGGTCCTACACACACAGGAATGGATTAGCAAGAACGTGCTCTTTTCTGGGATCTGCAAAAAGCTTCAAACTGTCAAACAGTTAAAATAGAGGGATTACCCTGGATTATTCCAACAGGCCCCATGTAATCATGCAGAAAAGGAAGGTAGAAGAGTCACCCAGAGAACTTCAGTGGACAAGGAGACCAGAAGAGGTGAGGCAGAGAGAAGGTCAGAGAGATTCCAGTCTGTGAGTGGGGGGTCAGCTGTTGCTTGGCTTTAAAGGTGGAGAATGTGAGGGGCTATGAGAGGCTGACGCTGACTCTCAGCTGACGATCAGCAAGGAACAGCTGGGTCAGCCCTAAAACTGCATGGCTTTGAATCCTGCCAAAACTTGAGTGAGCTTGGAAGAGGATCCATCTCGAGAAGTCTTCAGAGAGGAGAAAGCGGCCAATGCCTCGGTTTCAGCCTTGGGAGACTCTGCACATAGAATTAGCCAGCCTCATTCTGCCTGGACTTCTGACCTGCAGAAGCTGGGATATAACAAATGACGTTTAAGCTCTAAGCGTGTCGTATTTTGTTATGGCAGGAAGAAAAAATGCATACCCTCGTCAAAAGTTTTCTGGAAAGTTTCATAAGTTCTTGATTAAGGTCACCCTTTTAATCAAAATTTGTAGTTTAAAAAAAATCTCCCTTTTACTTGGTAAAGTGGCATAAAGTCTAAATTTGAAACCCTGAGTGCTGGTCTACTTGACCACTAATTAGTAGCTTGATTTGGGGCAAATTCCAGGGCTGTCTCTCTTCTAAATGAAATGATCCAAACTCCTCTAACTTTTTGCATGTATGTTTAATTTTTAAAATCATTTCCACTATTTTCATAGCTTTCCTTTAGAGCATGCTGAAAGTTCAGGATGAGCCTTCATCAATGCCTCTTCCACTCCAGCCTACTTGTGCACATATTCTACACTCAGGCTTGCTTATGGAATTATAGACTTTTCTCTGTTTGCCAGGAGCTGTCTGAGATGGGACGTGCAGTTGGGGGTGGCTGGGTCCAGTGGAAACAGTTTTCTTGCTGTTGCACTTTCGTTTTTCCAGGTGTGGTTGACTGTATGATCCCAGGGGCTTGTGTACCTAGGATGTGGTGAGGGTTGGCAATTTACCCGTGCAGCCTATTAGCCTGAGGACCCAAACAGCCAAAAAGTGGTTTTTAATTTCTACTCTGAAAAAGCAACAGGAACTTTGGCTTCTACTCTGGATTAATAGAATACAGTTTTATGCATGGACAGAAAAGTGATGGCTTTGTGATAAGATGTGAGGCTATTTGAAGATACCTCTGTTTGAAAATCTTTCATTCAGTAACTTTTTTTTGTGGTTGTTGTTTTTAATTAATTTTTTTTATATTTTAAAAGATGCTTAGGTTACATAAAGGTTACACAAAAATTACAGGGATTCCCATGTTCCCCACCTCCTACTCCTCTCACAACATCCCACATAAACATCCTTCATTAGTGTGGCTCATCACCTGCAATGGATATACACATCCTGGGGCTTTGCCACCAAGCCTGGACCATAGTTCACATTGCAGACCACACTCTCTCCCACACAGTTCTGCATATTATATGCTGATGTAAAATGCCCTCTATCTGTCATTATAATGTCACTCAGGATAATTCCCAAGTCCCGAAAAAGCCCCTGTATTACAACTGCTTTTCCCTCTCCTTGTCATATTGCCATAAGAGCATTCCCACTCTTGCACTTTCAACCTCATACCCACAAATCCCTTGTTCACCTGGTCCCTCTCCCATCTCTCCCACCAGAATCCTGGGAATTCTAACCCGCCCTTCCTAATCTACAGATCTGTCAACCCTGCACCACCAAACCCAGTAATATCACTACCCACCTGTCCTATCCTTCACTATGCAACTGTACTCTATCTGTTTACCATAGATTATGTCCGTATGGGTGATGGCTCACAACCTTCTCTTTCTCTCTCTTGTTAACCTATCTTTCAGACAGTGGTTCTCATAGACTTCTCACTTTCCTCAGTTCAAATCAGCGAGGTCATGTACTGTTCATCCTTCAATGCCTGGCTTGCTTCACTCCAGCAATGCTTATGCTTATGCTTATGCTTATGCTTATGCTTCACATAAGGTCTTCAAAATTCATCCATGTTATTCCGTGTGTTAGCACTTTATTCCTTCTTACAGCTGAGTAATATTCCACTGACTGGGCGCATCTGGAGCAGGCCATTCAGTAACTTTTAGCTCCTGTCTACTACTTCAACAACAGGTATTCTGTATTCAGTGCTGTCACTCCCTTCTAGTTAAAATACACAGATAATTCAAATACAGCATGCCCAGCAGGCTTTTTCACGTTCTAACACCCTAGGTGTGAATTTGTTTTGAAAACTTTGCAGTGCCATGGAGCTGAGCCAAGCGTAGGTACATCTTAGGAATAAAACTCAGAGCAGATGCTGTCTGGTGGGAAGCAGATCCAGACCTGGAGAGCCAAGGTGGAGAAACATGAAACAGGTTTCTGTGGACCAGGATGGATGTGCGATGATGTGGGCAGGTGGCTAGAGAGGGCTTCAGCCAGCTCCTTGCCTCCCTCTGGCCGACCCTGTCTTGAGCAATGCCAAGTGCCAAATCCCTCCATTAAAATTTGTGTGCAATCTGTGCCTTTTCCCGCGCTGGCCAGCTGCAGTGCGTCTTCAGAGGTCAGGGCATGCTAGGTGACCTCCTCTCTGAGGACATGCTAGGCCCCCATGAGCCTCCGTGCCATGTAATCCATCTCTATCATAGAAGTTTCACTTCACCCGTGACTCTCATGGGTTTCTTTCTTCTTAGCTAAAACATGAATTTCACGAGGGCAAATACAAGTGTGTGCCGCCGTCTCTGGTACATCACAGATGTGCAGTAAAAGTCTGTTAAATGCATAAATGACATGATCTTGCCTGAGGGAGTGAAAGTGATAAATGCAAATACATAAATTTTGCAAACAGCAATTTTCTTAGCATTTCAGAAAAAAGAGAATGGACTCAAAGGGTACAAAAGACTTTTTAATGAAAAGAAAACAGTGCCATCTAATAACACAAAATAACCAGTCTCTCCCGCAGGTATCTAGAGATGTCAGTGGTATGAATCATAACATTTTTTATTTATTTTTATTAATTATTTTTATTTTATTTTATTTTTTGTTTTACCAGCAAGTCCCAGGGATTGAACCTGGGTCCTTCCACATGGTAGACGGATGCCCAACCACTTGAGCCACATCCGCTTCCCAAATCATAACATTAAAAAAAATAATTTCTGATAATTTTTGTAACCACACTTTTGTTAAATATTACATTCTAGGTATATACTCTCATTTGATAAGGTACTTTGATAGAGGACAGAGAATATACTCATGTGCACACACAATATATATGGATTAAAATATATATTTTAATTTTATAAGGCCTATCTCAGAGCCTAATGATTTATTTTTATTGAGATATGAGTCACATACTATAAATTTTACCATTCTAAAATGTGTAATCAGTGGTTTTAGTATATTCAAAGAAATCTCATAACCATTACAATTCACTCCTCTCTCTCTCCCCTCCCTGCAGCCCATGGAAACCATTAACTTACTTTTTCTTCTAAGGATTTTCCTATCCTGTACATTTGTAAGAATGGAATTATATGATATGTAGCCTTTTGTGTCTGGCTTCTTTCACTTAGCATAATGTTTTCAAGATTCATCCATGTTGTAATATGCATCAACACTTCAGTCCATTTTATGGCTGAATAGTACTCCATCGCATACATGTGGTGCATTTTATTTACCCATTCATCAGTTGAGGACCCTTCATTTGAGTTATTTCCCCTTTTTGGCTATTATGAATAATGCTGCTATGAACATGCATAGACAAGTTTTTTCCTGAACTTTTATTGTCAGTTCTCTTGGGTATAAACCTAGGAATGTAATCACTGGGTCATAAAGTATCTCTATGTTAACTCTTTGAAAACTGCCAGTTTCCACAGTGGAGTCACCATTTTGCCTTCATACCTGCAAGGTATACCTGTCTCAGTTTCCCCATATCCTTGCCAACATTTGTTACTTTCCATTAAAAATATTAGCATTATAGGCATCTTAGTGCGTTTGAAGTATTATCTCATTATGGTTTCACTGTGCATTTCTCTAATAGCTAATGATGTTGAACACCTTTTCATGTGCTTGTTGGCTATTTGCAATCTTCTTTGGAGAATTGTCTATTCAAATTCTTTGCCCATTTTTTATTTGGGTTATTGGTATTTTTGTTGAATTGCAAATGTTGTCTTTATATTCCAGATATTAACACATTATGGGATATATAATGCACATATTGAGATGATCATGTGGGTTTTTGGTTTTTACTCAATTGATATGATGTATTACATTCATTGATTGCCATATTTTAACCAACCTTGCATTTCTGGAACAAATCCCACTTGGTTATTGTGGATAATTTTTATACGTAGCTGAATTCTGTTTAGTAGCATTTTGTTGAGGATTTTTGCATTTCTATTAATAAGGGATATGAGTTCTAAGTGTTTTTTTCTTGTGAATTTCTCTGGTTTTGGTACCAGAATAAGACTGGCCTAATGAGTTGAGAAGCGTTCTGTTATCTTCTACTTTTTGCAAGAAGAGTTAATTCTTCTTTAAATGTTTTGTGGAATTCAACAGAAGGTAAGCTAAAACCTCTACACCTGGGCTTTTATTTGGGAGGGTTTTCTTTTTATTATTAAGATTCTATCTCTTTACATGTTATTGGACTACTCAGATTTTCTCTTTCTTCTTGAGTTAGTTTTGGAGGATTGTATGTTTCCAGGAGTTTGCCCATCTCATCTACACTATCTAATTTGTTGGTGTATAGTTGTTCTTAGTATTCCTGTATTTTTTATATTTCTGTAAAATCAGTGATAATGATCCCTCTTTCATTCCTATTTTAGCAATTTGAATCTTCTCTCTTTTTTTCCCTTTGGCCAGTCTAGCTAAATGTTTCTCAATTTTGTTAATCTATCTAAGAAAATTTTATGTCATTGTATTTTCTAGTGTTTTTCTCTTTTCTATTTCATTTATTCCCACTCTAATCCATATGATTTCTTTCCTTCTGCTTTGTTTTGGGTTAGTTTGCTCTTCTTTTACTCTCTTAAGGCAGAAAGTTAGATTGTCTATTCAGGTATTTCTTCTCTTTTAATGTAGGCATTTACTACTATAAATTTCCATTTAATTGCTGCTTTCACTACATCCCGTAAGTTTTGGTATGTTTTCACTTTCAACATCTTCAAGTATTTTCTAAAATCCCTTGTAAGTTCTTCTTTGACCTAGTTGCTATTTAGGAGTGTTTAATTTCCATGTACTTCACAATTTCCCCAATTTTTTTCTGTTATTGATTCTAATCATTCTGTTGTGTTTAGAGAACATTCTTTGTATGATTCAATCCTTTTAAATGTATTGAGAATTCTTTTGCCTAAAATATGGTCTTCCCTGGAGAATGTTCCATGTGAACGGTAGAAGAATAAGGATTTTGCTGTTGTTGGGTAAAGAGTTCTATAGATCTATAGATAGTCTGGTTGGTTTATAATGTTGCCCAAGTCTTCTATTTCCTTGCTGACCTTCTGTTTAGTTTTTCTATCAATTTTTGAAAGTGAGGTATTGAAGTCTCCAGTTACTGTTGTTGAATTGTCAACTTCTCTTTCCATTGTCAGCTTTTGCCTCATATATTTTGGGGCTCTGTTGTTAGGTATATATATGTGTATAATTGTTATATCTTCCTGATGGATTGGTTCTTTTATCATAAAATACAGTTTGTTGTCTCTAATAAGCTTTTGTCGTAAAATGTTTCTCAAAATGTTTTTTTTATATTTGTGTATGCAGCTGTCTTTTTGTTACAAATTCTTGCAATATCTGTATATCCAGCTCTCTTTCTAGTATTGTCTGTATAGTATATATTTTTCCATCCTTTTACTATAACCCTATTTGCATCTTTGAGTCTAAATTGTGTTTCTTGTGGACAATATATAGTTGGATTTTTAAAAATCCATTATGTCAATCTCTGCCTTTTGATTATAGACTTTGATCCATTTAAATATAATTACTGTGAGGTAGGACTTACACCTGCCATTTTTCTTGTTGTGTTCTGAATGCATTGTGGCTTCTGTTCCCTTATTCTTTATAGCCTTCTTTTTTGTTAAATCGATATCTTCTAGTACATCATATTAATTCCTTTATTATTTCTTTTACTAAATATATTTTTTGAGTTATTTTATTAGTATTTTCTCTCGAGATTACATTTAAAATCTTTATAACTATCTAGATTTGATTAAAAACATTAGTACACAAAAACATTTATCCTATATAATTCTGTCTGTGCTTTACTTCAAATCACATCTTTATACATAAGTGCCCATCAACACTTAATTATAATTATAAATATATGCAGTTCTCTTTTAAATTAGATTAAAGAAAAAGGCCTTAAAAACAAAAACACATTTTTGCTCTCTTTTATATTTACCTGTGTACTTGCCTTTTCCAGGGTTCTTTATTTTTTCATGTGGATTCAAGTAATCTATTGCCTTTTTATTTAAGCCTAAAGGACTCTCTTTCGTAGGGATGTTATGCTAACAAAAAATTCTATCAGTTGTTATTTGTCTGGGAAAGTCTTAACTTCTCCAGTTTTGAAGGAGAGCATTGTGTGATATAGGATTTTTGTTTGACAGTTTTTTTTTCTTTCAGTACTTTAAATATGTCAGCCTTCTGCCTTCCATGGTTTCTGATGAGAAATCAGTTTTTAATCTTATTGAGATTAAAATGTATGTGATTAATCATTTCTCTTTTGCTGTTTTCAGGATTCTCTTTTTGTTTTTGAATTCTGACAGTTTTTTATGGTGCGTCACATTGAATTTTTCCTACTTGGAGTCTGTTGTGTTTCTTGGGTGTGTAGAATTGTTTTCCATCAATTTTGGAACTTGCTTAGGCATTATTTCATCAAGTACTCTTTCTGATTCTTCTTCCCCTCTTCTCCTTGTAGGACTCCTGCTATGTCTATGTTGGCTCACTTCATGCTGTCCCACAAGCTAAGGCTTTGCTTCTTGTTCTTCATTCTTTTTCTCTCTGTGTTCCTCACATTGGGTAATGTCACCCGAACTATTTTCCATTTTGAGGATTCTTTCTTCCAGCTCATTTATGCTGTTGAGCCCCTCTAGTGGATTTTTAAAATTTTATGTATTGTGATTTTCAACTTCAGAATTTCTATTTGGTCCCTTTTCATATGTTCTATTTCTTTACTGATATTTTCTTTTTGGTGAAGCATCATTCTCCTGGTTTCCTTAAAATTTTAGACACATTTTCCTTTAGACATTGAACGTATTTAAAATAGCTGATTTAATGTCTTTTTCTAGTAAGTCAAATGTCTGGGTTTCCACAGGGGCCATTTCTATTGATTCTTTTTTTTTCTTTCCTGTTTATGTGTCATACTTTCTTGTTTGCATTCTTGGTAATTTTTGGTTAAAACCTGGACATTTTTCACACTCCAATGTTATGATTCTGGAACCCTGGCCCTCCCCTAGGGCTTATTGTTGCTGCCATTTGTTTTATTTTATTTATTTATTTAGTATCTTTTCTGTAAAGTGTTTTTTTTGTAGTGGGTAACCACTGGAGTCTCTCCTTTGTTACCTTAGTGGTAAGCTATGATTCAAAAGATATTTCAATTATACCTGGAACCAAAACACCTAATCTTTTCTGAGTGATTCTCTACGTGTTTGGAATACTCCTTCAATACTCAACCAGGAGCTGACAACTCTACTTTAGCTGCCACTTCCTGCCTGCTCCTCAGGGTCTTCCAGAGGTGAGTGGTCAGGGCCTTCTCTGGTCTTTATTGAGCTTGAAAACAGCCTTCACGTGCACATAGCCTTCTGTATTCACACGAATATTTCAGAGCTTTGCAAAGCCTCTTTGGATATTTCATTCCCTCGTTTTCCCTTTGAGTTTCATGGCTAATCTATTTTTCACTCCAACTGTTAGCCAGCACCTCAGGCAGCTGTACAGTTAAAGCACTTGTCAGGAATTGTTTTTGACAATCATCAACTGTAGAGAAGGCTCCTCACACTGGGTGAGCTCCTACTCAGGTCGATTTCAGACATTTTTGTAAGTGGGGTCTTCCAGAGACCCCCCAGATAAGTCAAATAATGACAAGTACTTGGGAATGAGGCTTTGCAAGAGTTCCACCTCCATTTTGCTCACTCTGGTGCCTGCCAAGCTATACTGGGAAGATGGGATGCTACTTTCCAAGTTTACTGTGGAGCTGGAGAGTGGGTGTAGAGCAAATTGAAGCACCTGAAAACTCGCTGCATTGACTGAAATTCAGCCACTTTTCTTGACCAAATGCTCCCCTTGGTTCATTTCCAGAATTCTGAAAAAGTGGATTCTGACAAATTTGCTAGTTTTTTTGTTGTTTTTGTTGTTGCTTTTATGGAGGAGAGAGATTTGGAGGTCTCTACACCTTCAGTGACATCCTCCTCATGGTTTACTGCATGTTTTATGCTCTCCTAATGTGGCACACTTAGCCCTTTCTCACTGAAGCCAGGAAAAAATGACATGGCAGCATTCACTTACAAATTGCTAGCAATTATGAGGGAATGGCATTAGCAAATATTACAATTATGAGGTACAGTTTTAGCAAACATCATTTGGTTGTGTTGAGCTTGTTAGTTTAATGAACGTGTAGGAGAAAAAACTTCTTATTGGAAACAGAATTTACTAAATAGACAAAGATTACAAACTTGTAAGAGTTTGCATCTAAGACTACTATTTTCTACTATTTTCTCTCTGTCATCTGAACTGTGCTGTATTTCAGTGATAGATGAAAACACTCTTCTCTTTCCAAACGTTTTGACATTTTAACCTTTGCTTCAGGCCTTGGGTCTTGTCATGATGATCCATTCCTATGTCCCCAGTGCTGCAGCTAGATTTTTTGGAAATGTCCTTGAAAACTGATATTATCTCACTGTTAAAATTCTCCTTTTTTTAGTTCCTTTGAACCAATTGGTTCCTCTGTAGCATGCAGTAGGATTTATATTTCTTCTGCTCATATTTAGTCCCATAAATCATGTAGAACTTGGGCAATGGAGGACCTGCAAGATTTCTATCGATAGCTGAGGAAAGTGAGGTTGAAAATTTCACCTTATCTTTCCTGAGGATCAAGGTTCATTGCCAAAGTTGTTGGACATAACCCTCAAAACTTGATTCATGGTTTTTGTTGCTTTCATGTTTCATGGGCTTTTCTTTTTGTCAACAAACTTGGTTTATATTGGGATTTTACTCCAATGCTTACCCACTCTAAGAGAAGTATTTTAGAAGTGCTCTAACATATTTAAGATTATAGATGACAGTGTGCTGTTTGTCTTCTTATTCAGTCATTTTGTTAATTATTACTAGCTGACAATCTTAGTTCTATGCTATGTGAGCATTTGCTTTGTGAATGCAGACAATGGGAATCTGGCCCATGTAAACACACTGATGTGAGTGTGCTGTAGTCATTAGTAGGAGATACATGGTGTGGGTGTGAACAAGTGTAGCTCTGTGTGTCACTAGGCTGCTTCAGATAGTAAGAGAGGGTGCAGAGAGAATGCTGGATCTGTCTTCTGCTGTAATAAGCTTCATAAACTCTCTTTTAGATGACTGAAGCCAACAGGAGGAGGCACTGTCAGATGAGGGAATGGCCAAATGGGAAAAAGCTATGCTCTTCTATTCATAAATAGAGATGTGGGATAAATCCCTCTGGAAAGCAGACAACCTTCTGTAATGCCATATTCCTTGCTAAGGCACATTTCCACCTGTGCATTAAGTAAATTCTGTACTGATATGATTAAGGAGCTGTGGCAGTTTGAGATTATTTTATGAATCCCAAAAGACAGAAAGATTATATTTGTAAACCGATCTATTCCTCTGGGTGTGATACCCTTTGATTGCATTAAATTCAGCTGAGGGGCCTTTGATTTGACTATCTGTTGAGATTGCTGCAGGGCCTTTTATTGGACTCCATCAGTGAGGTGGGACTCAGGTTGAATCCCTGCCCCTTTGCTGGGTTTGATATAAATGGATACTCACTCAGACAGACACAGGAAGAAAGAGAGCTTTGCCGTTTTTGATCCTGCCGTGTGACAAGGCTCAACCAGCTGAGGCTCCGGGGAGAGATAAGCCATTTGCCTAATAGCTTACAGCTGAACTTGGGAAGACAGTGGCTCAGTTGAACTGATATAGGAAGCCCTAAGAGACAAGCTCTATGCTAGCTTGCAGCTGAAATCGGGAAGAAAGCAGAGCAGCTGAGCCTGAGGGAGAAAGCTTGGAGAGGAAGAAGACGCCAGGAGAGATCAGCGGCCATCTTCCTTCAACATGTGGCAGCCGACTGTGGTGAGAAAGCACCTCTGATGGCGCCTTGAGTTAGACATTTCACGGCCTTGGAACTGTAAGCTTTTACCCCAAATAAATCCCCATTATAAAAGCCAACAGATTTCTGGTACTTTGTATCAGCAGCCCTTTGGCAAACCAAGTCAGGAGCAAAGTAAAATGGAATATGTATTTTTAACAATGCTTGCTATAGGTTGGAATTAAAGGTAGAAAACAGTCATTTCTTCTATTTTAGGGTGTATTTTAAACACTTTTTGCCCATGAAAAGATGGAAGTTTATTATTGAAACAAATGTTAAAACATCTCAGGCTATTTCTGAATTTAAAACTTTACTTTCTACTGTAACCTTACAATTGAACTTTATTGTGTACTTTTGACAAAATACACAATAATTTACAAAGCTGTAACATATACCAAATGACAATGTTTATGCTTTAAAAACATATTTAAATAAATTATTTGTGTATGTTTAGTAAAATATTGCAAACGCTACTTTATTATTTAATATCTGGATGTGTCTGATCAGATTTTTAAGACCAAAGTTTTAAAAAAAATATATAATTTCCTTGATGAATGAAAGTAATTTTTCCTTCATATTTCAGGGATGCTTTTTATTAGCTGAATATTTATAAACAATAACTTAAAGCCTGTTGAATGCTATTACTATTTGTATTGCTGATAATATTAAGACATAAATCAATGTATCTGTTTAGGTCATTATGCTTACTTGGTTATTCGCGTGATTAACGTTTGTATTACCTGCTGAAAAATGCAGCAAGAGCAAACTAATAATAGTCCACTTGTATCACCGTGATGCCAGCTCTTCATCTAAATTACATGTACATGGTAAATCCAGGGAGTGTTTCCCAGAACAATTGCCTGTTATTGCAGTGATTTCAATTATGCCTCTGACTGTATCTATGAGCAATCACTAATGTCACTGCTTTCTGTTTAATTAGGGCACAAGCTTGGAATAGGGATAGGGAAGAATAGGATTCTTAGGTTTCATGATTTTACTGTTGATTCTCTCAATGATGCTACAATTAGATTTGATTTCTAATCCAGCGTTAAAATACCCCTGAATTGCTCAGGTAGATATATCATCATCATCCTCAACATAATTTCCCCCATTTCTTTCCACAAATAGGAGCGAACCAAGTAGAGTAGCAGAAAACAGTGGTTCCCAGATTGTACACTATAGCCCTTGGAAAGCAGGAAATCTGTGAAAGCCCAACACACATTTCACGGGCTCCAAGACAGCGACACCCACTGGGGGGGCCTCATTGCAGCGTGAAGGAGGGGCAGGGGCTCAGAGTCATCTTCAAGATCCAGGGGTTTTGGGGCCCACTTACCCGACTCTTCTGAGCAAAATCATTGCATGCAGTGGCCTCTCGTGAGCTCCTCATTGGAACAGTGGCCCCTCTTAAGCTCCTCGTTGAAGCAGCACCCCTATTGAGCTCCTCATTGGAGCAATGGCCCCTCTTGAGCTCCTCGTTGGAGCAATGGCCCCTCTTGAGCTCCTCATTGGAGCAATGGCCCCTCTTGAGCTCCTCGTTGGAGCAATGGCCTCTCTTGAGCTCCTCATTGGAGCAATGGCCCCTCTTAAGCTCCTTGTTGGAGCAATGGCCTCTCTTGAGCCTCCCATTGGAGCAATGGCCCCTCTTGAGCTCCTCGTTGGAGCAATGGCCTCTCTTGAGCTCCTCATTGGAGCAATGGCCTCTCTTGAGCTCCTTATTGGAGCAACGACCCCTCTTGAGCTCCTCGTTGGAGCAATGCCCCCTCTTGAGCTCCTCGTTGGAGCAATGCCCCTCTTGAGCTCCTCATTGGAGCAATGGCCCCTGTTGAGCTCCTTGTTGGAGCAACGCCCCTCTTGAGTTCCTCATTAGAGCAATGGCCCCTCTTGGGCTCCTTGTTGGAGCAACACCACTCTTGAGCTCCTCGTTGGAGCAATGACCCCTCTTGAGCTCCTCGTTAGAGCAGTGGCCCCTCCTGGGCTCCTCGTTGGAGCAACGCCCCTCTTGAGCTCCTCATTGGAGCAATGGCCCCTCTTGGGCTCCTCGTTGGAGCAACGCCCCTCTTGAGCTCCTTGTTGGAGCAATGGCCCCTCTTAAGCTCCTCGTTGGGGCAACGCTCCTCTTGAGCTCCTCGTTGGCTTGCTTATCTTGGTGGGCAGGCCCAGTATAAGTTCCTGTGGACACAGTCCTTGCAGGGTTGTGACTTTCCATGTTGGATGAGGTTCCTTGGGTTGTGCACTGCTTTAGGGGGCATGTTCACAATTAGTCACTGCGCTGTGGAAAGTATCAGACAGTTTGCAAAAGCAACCACTAAGCATCAATTTCTTTAAACAAAAATATACTGACTGCCCTGGATGTGGGTCTGCCTTTGTCAGCGATCCTGCTGAATCTAACATGCTGCCTCTTGTTTTTAACAGCCTATTTCCTCTCACTTGTCCCCAAAATGGATTCTACTTCCTCAAACTTAAGAAGCAGAGTTTTCCTTCCCACCGATAACCAACAAGCTTGTCAGGTATTTACAAACACACTCCTTTTTAAGTACTTTTCGCTAGGGGGAAGTTCTTGATTATGATGGTTTGGGCATCGGTTGTGTTTCACAGGTCACGTTGTATCACTTCTTCAGCGGAGCGAGTGGGACCTTAACTGTGGGCCTCCAGACCGCTTGTGACAGCCCTCTTCAGCATCTATGGCAAAACACAGCTGGGCCCCAAAGTCAGTGGGAAAGGACCACCATCGAAGTCAAGAGCTCACAGAGGTTTCAGGTACGTGCGTTCCCTTACCCTCAGAAAGCATTACCCTGTTTTTGAAGGAAAGATGGTAAGATGCACATCTTGAACATGTGGTGAATAAAGGCAGGCGTTTAACCATCCTGGTTTGCTTGGGGGATTTCGCAGTGTGCTTCAGCTGGACTGTCCCATGCAAACTGGGGTGAATGGTCACCCTACAAGTCAATTTTAATAAAAGGTTTTGCATTTGTTTGTGTCAAAACTGAAGCTGGTATGTTTTAAGATGTGTTGATAGTCTTGTGGTATAAGGCTCAACGTGTATTCTGTGCTGTAGATTATTGGGTGTCAGTGGGAAAGGCCTTCAGCCTCATCCCCACCCCAAGAAGGATTCAAGGATGAGTAAAATGCGATGTCACAGAGTCTATAATATTAGATTCCTTGAAGAGCCTCCATTTCACTCTCTATTTATCTCAAATTGTTCTGACCTCCTCTTTCTCTTCTTTTTCCTAAGAATAATTTTCTTTCCAGACTATCTCATGTTTTTTAGAGAAGATGGTAATGTTGGTAAATGAGGAAAGTGACTGTGTAATTTAAATACTAATTCCAGATGCTGCTGCAGTAGAATAATTGCCATTTATTCCGTGGCTAAACCCAAGCTATTTAACACCATCTTCATTTCCCAAATGATTTTGACAATTAAAGCCAATGTAAACCTCTAAGACACAAACTTATTTATGCAGCCTAATAACATTTAAGCTTTAAAATGTGCAGGGTTGCTATTTGGAATGATGGAAATGTTTTGGTAATGGATGGTGGTGATGGTAGCACAACTTTGTGAATGTAATCAACAGCACTGAAATACAGATCTGTATGTGATTAAGAGGGGAAATGTTAGATTGTACATGTGGTAACAGAATAAAAATTTTTAAAAATCCACTACACAGCCCTAAATTAAACCCTGTATTATGGTTTAAAATGTGCTATCACCAAATGTAACCAATGTCCCACCCCAAGGCAAGGTGCTAATAATTGGGTGGTATACTGAAATCCTATATTTTATGCAGGATTGTTTTGTAAAACCACAGCTTCTCTAATAAAGAAAAAAAATCACACAAAAATCTTAAGCATGACGGAAATGATCATCTAATGATTATTGCAAGAGTTCTTGGAAAAGTATTGCGTGTTTTAACACTTCAAACACCCAGGCAAAATTCTGCAGCTAAAAATGGGGTCTTAATGCATTTCAGTGTCAATGAATTTACTTTCTGATCCTGGTTTGTGTGCCTGTTTAGCCCAAGTAGTTTTCCTTTATCACCCATTATTAGTGGTATAGTAATCAGTTTTATAAAGTTGACATGGAGGAACAAATCACCTGATATGCAATGGATTTAACATTTCCTTAAATACAGGGATTGAATTGCATTGGATTTTAACTTCAGTTATTTTGAGGGGCTAAGAGGAAAAGGATGGCAGAATGCTCAGGATCTTTATTATAAAAGTGGAATTGGGGCATATTTTCTTAACTGATCTGTCATAAAATCACTATAATTTGAGTTTCCTGGACTTGGGAAGCTGACGGAGACCCCATAGCAGGTGGAGAATCAACACCTGGACGCTGGGACTGAAGAGGGATTCCCGGGAAGTCTTTAGCACCTACGGCTTTCTGTGAATGAGGGAGTCTTCTCCCTAAGGAGATTTACCTGGAGTGCGTGGGTTGCACTGGGCACAAAGCAGGTGTGGGGGGAGAGCCGAGTGGCAGCCACATATCGATCTGCTAGGAAATGCTGGCGGAGCCCTCGTGCCTCTTACTGGAGTCTCCCAACAACAACCAGAGCCACACAACGGAGCCTTTGCGGGAGCAGAGCCGTGTTCATGGGCTCTGAGGGTTGGGCCTGCGGGGTCCCTCCTCCCTCCCTGCTCGAACAGATGCACGACCGAGCTGGGGAGCATCGTGTACTGAGCTTTACGAAGGAGCCGGTGTAAATGGTCTTTGGACCTCTTCCCAAGCTTCGTGCCTGCTTGGGAAACTGCCCGCCTTAGGTCTGGTCCCTCCAGCAGGCCTGAGAGGAGGGTGCCTGGCCAAGCCGCAGCCTGGGGTCCCGCAGCTTCATCCTTTCCAAATAGCCTTGTTTTCCTCAGCTGCCCATTCCCAAATGGCGAATCACGGAGGATGGCGATTGAATGTGTGCAGCAGCTGAACGTGAAACTTAAAGCTGCAGGATCGACCTTCTCTGGGGCAGCTGGGCTGCAGCCGGGCAGGAGGCCGTCCACGCATTGGCTTTAAATGCAGCAGTGGCTTAGCTGAAGCAGACGGATGCGCAGCATAGTCATTTGTTCCCCCAAATGCTTTATTGCTGAGATGAAGCAGGGCCTCTACCTTAAAGGCCTCATAAAATCAGGAGACCACAGGCTTCTGGGGCTGCCCCCGCGCCTCGTCGTTAGGCTGCAGGTATGTTCCAGCTCTTCGCTGTCAGCAGTGAGCAGGTGTGCATTTGCTTTTTCCTGGCTGGCCGCAGGGATGTCCCTTGCCTGTCCCATGGCCTGCCACCACCTTGAACAGCTTTTGTGAGACGCTTATTGGAAAGAATTTTGTAATCAGCGTCTCCAGGTGCTATCTGCCGTCTCATCAGCTCGCAGGCCTCTGAGGATTGTTCCGTTTTCTGCAGCTTCCCCTCCGTGCTGACTTCCGACTGTTTAAAGCCATTCACTCTTCCTTTGGAAGTAGCTGACTGACGCTGTCGGTTCCAGCTGGGCCCTGGCTTTTCCCGGGCTTCTGTGGAAGCCTCTGGATCTGGCGCTCAACCTTTGCAGCTCTATCACCTTCACCCGCCCGCTCCCCAGCCCTTCCCTTAATGAAATGTGCTGTGCGTTTCTGGGGCGTGGGGGGTGCTGCTACCTAGGCAAGAACGTGGGTTAGCCACGTAAAGCCAGCAAAACGGCAGCGTCTCAGGCCGTCTCCGAGATGTTTGTTGAGCATTTCCTATGTGAAGGCCCTTCGTATGCATTATTTAATTGGCTCCTCAGGGAGGTTGATGTCAGATCTTGATCACTTAATCACACAGTCACGATATATACATCATGTTGAAGCATTATGGGGATTTATAAGATATGGGAGGAAAACAAAAACACCTCCAGATTTGGTCAAATCTGTTGTGTGAGACTCGTTAAATATTCCTTTGTCTGCTGTGTTGGATGAGACAAGTTAGGCTTTGCCTGGTGCTGATTAGCTGCAATCACAGCTTTCAAAATTGCAACCATAAGGAATTAATTTTTATTCTTGCCCTGAAATGTTCAAGGAGGCAAAGAATAAAACAGGCTAAACATATTGCAGAAATTTAGCTCCAAATTCAAGTAAAACCACTCCCTTCTTGTTTTTGCTCTAGAAGGGAGTTCAGGTATTGATTTTATGGATTTTAATAGAGGCGGGAAGGAATGAATACTATTTTACTAAATATGTACTCGACTATGGTTTTCAAGTTGAATGTTTGGATTGTTAAGCTAAATGAGCAGTTGATGCTAGCATTTTGGAAAAGATACTGAAAAATTTGAGTATGCTATTATCTACTTGTCATTTCTTTAACATTCCATTTAGAAATGTCAGGGAGTTCTCAGCAGCCTCCTATTCAGAAAGAATTGACTTTATTCGTAAGGATAAAGGACGCTTAGTCATAAAAATAAATATAAATGATCTTAATTTAAAAATTCTACCTGGATTCTTGTCAAAATCCTCATTTGAGGTATTTTTACCTTTAAGAATATTTACTATTTGACAACATGATGGGGGGAAATCACTGTTTTCTTTTTGGGTTTCAAAATGTTTGCTTGGGAGATAAATGTCTATTAGTAATTAAGAAAATTCTAACACAATAAATGTAGCGACAAATTTCTGTTCACGTCTATAGCAGTTTGGTATTGTTTATGAATTCCAAAAATAGATATTGGGTTGTTTGTGAACTGGTCTGTCCCTCTGGGCACATTAGATTATATTGGATTCAGAGGTTTCACTTCTACTTGAATAAATAATGATTAAGGCTTTGATTGGGCCATGTCAGTAGGATGTTGAGTCCCCGCCCCCTTGGTGGGTGGGGGTGGGGACTCTCAGAGAAACAGCACTGCAGAGAAGGGAGGTTGGAGTTTTGATCCTGGAGCCCAGGAAGTAAAGACACAGAGAACAGATATGGCAGAGGCCCCAGGAAGAGAGAGGAATTGTTTGCCTGACAGTCTACACCTGGCCTTGTGGAGACAGCAGGGCAGCTAAGCCTGGAGAGAAACAAGTCCTGGGAAGAGAGGAACCCAGGAAGCTTGAACCCTGGCAGCCCTCTTGCTCCAACACGTGGCCATAGACTTTGGTGAGGGAAGTAACTTACTCTTTATGGCCTGGTAACTGTAAGCTTCTACCCCAAATAAATACCCTTTATAAAAGCCAACTTATTTCTGGTACTTTGCATCAGCACCCCTTTGGCTGACTAATACAATGTCATTCCCAAAGTAATCCAAGTGGTTCCCTGCTCTTTATCCACCTGGATTTGTGATCCTGCTGAGGTTTAAGTCAAACGGCTCACTCCCTTCTCTTCAGAAGGCACCATCCAGAACGTGCAGGGTCTGTGCAGGCATCTGTGACTTCCGCGTTGCTGCCAAACTCCTAATGTCAGCTCTGTTCTCTGCCTTGTGGTCTGCTTTTATTTTGCTACTTTGATGATGGTTAGGCTATTGTGTCAAGTCGGCCAAGTAATTGTGTCCAGGTGCTTGGTCCAGCAAGCACTGGGCTAATTGTAATATAAGAGCATCTATGGACTTCCATCTCCAGTGAGTTTACTGCGTGGATGGCTGATTACATCTGCATCAATCAGGGAGATTGCATCAGCAATGGGTGACGCTTTTATCCAATCAGTTGAATGCCTTAAAAGGGGAAGTGATTTCAACATTCAGAGAGAGTCCCCAGCTCATCATTGGACAGCCAGCTTCTCCCAGAAACTCATCAAGGACCTTTCATTGGACTTTCATCGGAGCCCCTGGTTTGCAGCCTGCCTGCGGAACCTGGACTTGTGCATCCCCACGGTCGCGTGAGAGACTCTTATAAAATCTCCTATTACTGACAGATGTCTCCTGTTGATTCTGTTTCCTGAGAGAACCCTGACTAATACAGTACCCTTTTTATGTTTTTCCCAAAGCGGTCAAAATGAGTTGGCTGTATGGAAACCATCTTTGCCAAAGTGTTGGCGCAAACAAGGGCCGTTGCACCCTGCGCCCACCCACCTCAGGCCCAGCCCTCCCCCTGGGGCTCACTTTGTGTAGCTAGTACAAACCACCCCTTTCCTTCAGGGTCCCACCCCAAATCCCCAGACCCTTATTGTAGAGAACTAAATCTCTTTGTTGAAATAGAGTTAGTCAGACCTTCTAGTTAAGCCTGAGGGCTCTTGTCTTTGTAGCCCCACAGACCAATTAATGAATTTCCCTGCTCTTGAAGAAATAGGTCTTTCCCTAAGAAAAATGTTTCCTTCTTGCCGAGTCAGTGGGCTCAAACGGCAGCCAATTTTCACAGCTTCTCTTTGCGTATATCAACTCAACATTTAATTTAAATGAATCAAATGAAAATGTATAATACTTATTGCAAGCTCTGAAGGGGAGAAGATCATGTACAAGTTACATGGACAGATCAGGGGTGAGGACGTAAAAGTGGAAATAGGAGTGGAAGGAAAAGAGGGGTGGTGGGTCATTAGCTTGAGGGAGAAAGTGGTTCCAAAGGTGATTTTGGGGTTTTGAGCACTGGAGATTGGAAGTCTCCTGGTACTATTTTCAGAAAAAGAGAGTCAGGCAAGAGGCCCAATCTGAGGGAGAAGAAGAGCATGTGGTGAATTAGAAGTGACTTTTCTTGTCTGAGTGAAAGTGCCACATCCAGCATCCTGCAGAGTTAGGTGGGAGAGCGCAGGAGAGAGTTAACATTTGTGATGTAGATTTGTGTTTCATCAGTCTGGGGGGTGTGAAACCCTGACGATTAAAGGCTTTTCTGGGGTTTGTGAATATGGAGAAATAGAGAGAGGGAGGGAGAGAGAGAGAGAGAGGGAGAGAGAGAGAGAAAGAGAGAGGGGAGACTGGTGATGGAGTTAACACTTATTCCTTCTTCTCCATTTACATATTGTTACTACAGACATGTGCTGAGATCAGCAAGAACTAGGGAATGCCTATGTGAAAAACTTCCAAGAAAAATGTTAATCTGTAGAGAATTTTTTCCTCTACAAACACACTATGCATATAGTAGCTTAAATAGTTTCATTACTGAGTTATTATAATATTTATTACTTGCTTACTATGTGGCAGGTACTGTTTTTCATGAAATAAGTCATTTCTTTTTGCATAAACCTTTCAAGAAGGTTATTCTCATCATTATCATGTTACCAAGAAGAAAACTGAGGTTCCAAGATGCTAAGTAACTTCTCCAGGGCCCTGTGGCTACAGATTGGAGCTTGGGTCTGTATCCAAATAATCTTGCTCCAAATACACGTTTGAATCACTCTGCTATTTTGCCTCCATTTAAACCATTCCTGCCTGACAAATTTTAACAAGCCGTGGCCAACACTGCGCTTTCTAAGTGTTCCGCAGTTACTCTGATCTCTGTGAAGGGCGCATGGCTTCCCTAGGGCTACACGTTGACGGGTTGCTCTGCAGCTTGTGGATGAGCGTCACTGGAGAGTCTATGGAGTGGTGGATAGCCTCTGGTTGGAAAGGAAATACATCAGTCCAGCATGTTGTGCAGGGACAAGACAGCACAGCTCAGGAAACGGTCTGCTGCAGCTGCGTGCATCCAGGCCATCGTCACTTGAAAAGCAGCGCAGGCTTTTTGAAATAATAGCGTGTTTGTAGCACAGACAAGGCTGAACCACGTCCACGTGGGGGTGACACAGAATCAAGCCACGAAGGCCACTGACATTCGTTAGTGAGGGGGATAGCGCTCCACCAGCACCTGAATTTTCTCTCATTCTAGCTAATTAGGAAACTGAAGACTGGCTTCTTTCTAAGTTTCTCAGATCAATCAGAAAGGCGCATTTCCGTTATTTTAACCTAAGTCACTGGACAAGCGTCTCCAGTTAAGGTGTCAAGCTGAGTTTAGGTAATGGTGGGAAATGGGTAGGGGGACAGCCTCGTAGAGAACTAGAAGTGGACACGGGCGTGGCTGACAGCACCAAGACCCCCGGTCAAGGCGGAGCTTGGCGCCAGTCGCTGGTACGATTCCCTCATCTGAATACAGAGGAGCTTAGCTGAGAAGCTCCCCTAGCCTGCGCCGCGTGTTTGAGGGGACGGCCTGCGTTTTCTCGTCCTCAGCAGCGTTGCCTTAATCTCTATCCTTTGGGACATGACGTGTCACCCACATGCTTCTAAAAAGAGGCGCGCTCCCTACTCGTAAGCCCTCCTCTATCACATCGCACGACCATGACGCTCTGCTTTGTGTTTGGTTTTTCTCGCACAGGTTATCATTCAAGGTCAAATGATTTCAACTCACGCGTGGGATGAAGCCATAGCTCTGGATGACGTATCTTTCAGTTTAGGCTGCCGGCCTGCCAATGGTAAGAACTTTTTCTCTCATTCTGATGCACAAAGATTCATTTTGTGTAATGAATTAGTCCAGTTCACACAGTGAGATGACTCTGATTTGGTCCTTATATTTGGACATTTTAGTGCGGGTTATTTCCCACTGTTCTAATCCATTTTACAGCAGTGAGTGGCTCTGTGCGGGAAGCAGAGAGAGACTGTTTTTTTTTCATGGACTCTAACGCTATAAAGAACGGAATGGGGTAATTCAGTCTCAGATTTGAAACCCTGTAGCCCTGTTCACACTGCCTGGTTAAATCTTAGCGAGAGGACTCTGTGTTCTAATTGGCTGGGAGAAAACTGGGCTTCACAGACTTGACTGTGTCTTTTTGGAGAATCAGTTTCATTATGCTAAAGAAAAGACACAAAACGGGAATATATTGGTTATTAACTATTTTAGACTGAAAAGAGTAGATAGACAAATCACAAGTGATCAGATCTAAACAATCTTCCATGTTAGTCCCTCGATTTTATTAACCAAATAAACTTCAACTCCTCATTCACCTTGTTCTCAATAAATAAGCTCAACATTAAAGTTATAATTTTTGCTTGTTTTTGGGGGGATTTTCACCAGTTTTCTTCCTTTTAAAATTATAATTTGCTTAGGATAAAATATCACATTAAATCTAATAACCAAGCACTAATCAGGCACACACACACGCATACATGCACATACATATGTATAGTTGATAGATTTTTTTCTCCATTGAAAATTTTATTATACAGTGCTATGATGTACAAGAAAAAATAAAGTTATTTTATACAGGGGAATTCCACCTTCTAATTTGCCACAAAGATATGGTAGTTGTGGTAGTTTACTGTGTATTGTATGAAATAATCTGGTAAATAAGATTTCAAGGCCAGAGGGACAGGTGGCTCTATCCACCTTGACCAGCCAGCCTTGACAAGGGTGCCGTGCTGGACTTGGGTTTTCAGCAGTGCACCTGCCGGCCATGCTAAGCGCTTTCAGGGGTGCAGCTCATCACGCAGACCGCGGTAGGGGCCGTGGACAGCGCCTTCCAGCACAGTTGTGTTGTCATTTGTATTACCCCTGCTTAGTATGCAGTAGGCCTATAGTAGGTCAGAAATCAGTACATGATCAAGTGAAGTGGATGTGGAAAATTGGAGACCTTTAAGAGAACAGATTGCAAATTCACCCCCCATTCCTAACAGTAAATAATTGGTTTTGTATGTAGACGTTGACAATTGATTGCCATCCGAGCCCAAGAGTTGAACAATTAGGTTGTTTTCACTGAGTTTTGGTTCCCTCTGCACTAACAATGGAAATGGCTGACATCCTTGTCGCCTGCCCACGCGCCTTTGAAGGCCGCGTCCCTCTGTGAGCCTGCGTCAGGCCTCTCTTTGGGGTGCCCGCCAAGCACCACCGAGGCTGGCCGGGCCGCGGCTGCGCAAGCCCACCGACAGGAGTTACTGAGGATTTTTGCTGACCCCAGGAGATAGTTGAAGGGGACACCTTGGAGAAGACGCGGCCGGGAGCGTGAAGCAGCCCCACGCTCCTCCTTCTCCAAACCACAAAAGACCTGTTTGCACAAGCTGAAGAGCCACTGAGGATTCCACGCGCACATGCTACGTGCTAGTACACGTCCCATATACGCACACACATCTGCACACAAACAACTAATGATGGTCGTTTTGTTTGCCTTTTTGTGTTGAAGATTCTCTCCTCTCAACTATGCCTACTGCCTTAGTGTCGAGTGTTAATAATCTTGGTCGACATTTTTGATAATATAGAGGTTTTTCTAAAATGTGGAACAGAGCGTGAACTTTGGCATTGCCAAGGAGCAAAGCAGTGGCTCTGGAGTATGAGTGTTTTCCTGCTGCCTTTTCACGAGGACTTAAAGCAAAATTAAACCTTGGGCCTCTTCTTTCGCCGTTCCGTGCTTCAGATAGAAGCATCCCCGATGGAAGCCGGCGCTGCCTTCCGTGCCACGCTCACCTCCACGTGCTTTCCTGCCCCTCCCTCTTGCTCGGGGACCTCTCTTCAACAGGGAGCCCCTCTCTTACCTTCCTCTATCTTCAACCAGTCTCCCAATTAATATTTTTCTTGAAGTTCAAGTTTGTGCAGCTGCAGAAAAAGAAAAGCAATTAAAACCTCCTCTTTCTCACTTCAGTGGCGTTCTAAGGCCGCCTTCACTAAACCCTGGACCGTTATTGTTCAATAGAACTCTAATCAAGTCACATACGTAATTTAAAATCTTCTAGTTGCCACATTAAAGTACAAAGAAATAGGTGAAATTAATTTAAATTCTTTTATTTAAGCCAAAACCTAAAATATTATCCTTTCGACATTTAGTCAATATAAAGCATTACTAAGGAGCTAGCTGCATGTATTTGGTAAAGAGTCTTTCAGGTCCTCAGTGTACTGTACATTGACAGCACATCTCATTCACACCGGCACATTTCAAACGCGCAGGAGCTGCATGTGCTCAACGTCTATTGTGTCGGGCAGTGCGGTTGTGCCGTTAGTCCCATCACGTCTCGACCCCAGCAGCTGGCAACTGCCCCGTCTTACTGCCTCCAGCCACAGTACGGAGAGGGGAGCCCAGGCAGAGCCACACACCCCCTAAACTGAGGAGAGAGCTGAGTCTGCGGAGTTGAGGGGCAGAACTGGCAGGAGAGAGTACCAGAGAAGTGAGAGAGCCCCACAGGAAGGGCGCGCGGGCTCTGCGGCGTGCTGGCCTTGTCATGCAGCGGAGGGAGAGAAACACTGGCGGGACTAGAGGTGACGGAGCCCGATCCCCCAGTCAGACCCACAAAGTCAGACTCTGGGCAAAGCAGACAGAGCGCCTTGTCTCAGTGAGGGGACATTAGCCCTGTACCGAGAAATGCTTCACTCCTGCCTAAAAATTCTTAAAAGCATAACAAATAGGATCAAGTTGTTTCCAAAACAAAACTCAATATATTTATAGGAATACAAAAATACCCAGCATCCAACATGGTAAAATTCACATCTGCAATGCAGTAAAAATTACCTGGCATGCAAAACCTGAAACATATGTTCCATCATGAAGAGAAAAATCGGTCAATTGAGACTAACCCAGAACTAAAGCATGTAAGAATTAGCAGATAAAAACAGTAAAACAGTTATCATAACTGTATACCATATGTTCAAAGAATTATGTACAGATATGGAAGATTTTAAAAAGAAAGAACTTCTGAAGATGAAAACTAATATGTCAGATGAAAAATATATGGGATAAATGGTAGTTTAGATATTGCATATAAAGATAGGTGAACTCAAAGGCATAACAATGGAAACTATAAAAAAATACAAAAAATGATCAGAATGTCAGTGAATTGTGCAATTTCAGACGGCCTTATAAACATGTAATTGGAACGACCAAAAAAGAGAAGAGTAAGAGATAGGATCAGAAAAATATGTTAGAAGAAATACTGGGAAAATAGTTTCAAATGTGAATTCACAAAACTCAGTAAGAAAAGCAAAGAATCCATTAGAAAATAAGTAAAAGAAAATTGGTCAGGCATTTCCTCTAAGAAGGGAAGATGAGTTGGAACCAATAAGCATGTGAGAAGATGCTCAACATCATTAAAGCTTAGGAAATGCAAATCACAGCCACAGTGATTGCCATAGGCTGAGTGATCACCGCTCAGAAGCTATCCATGCCCTAACCCTGGGACCCGTGAATTTGACCTTATATAGAAAAAGAAGACTCCATAGTCGTGGTTAGGTTAATGACCTTGAGATGACTTACTATCCTGGTTGCCCAATGAGTCCCTAAATGCAGTCACACGTGTCTTTACACGAGGGAGGCGAGGGGGCCGTCACGCAGATGAGAGAGGGGAGGTGGTGACGGCGCAGGCAGAGGTGGCAGTTTTGCTGCCACTTGTCAGGCATGTCGGCAGCCACCTGGAGCCGGAAGAGGCCAGGGAGGAGTTTTCCCTACAGCCTCCCAAGGGAGTGAGGCCTGGCTGACCCCCTGACTTTGGCCAGTGATTCTGATTTCGGACGTCTGGCCCCAGAACTGTGAGAGGATACATTTCTGTTGGTTTAAGCCACCGAGTTTGTGGTACTTCATTGCAGCAGCAATCGGAAATCAATACAAGTCCCATCAGAATGGCTGAAGGTGACACAGACTGGTCATGCCGAGCGTTGGCAAGACCAGGGAGGAGCTGGGACGCTTAGCCACTGCTGGTGGGAATGGAAAATGGCGCGGCCACTTTGACCAATAGTTTTACACTTTCTCAAAATGTTAGCCGTACGCCTACCACATGATCCTCCTACTTACCCAAGAGGAACGGATACAAATGTCCATACAGAGACTTACACGAGAATGTCCAACAGGCTTTCTTTGTAATACCCGAAAACTGGGAACGCCCCAACTGTCCATCAAGAATTAAATGTAAAAATAATCCGTTGTATATCTATTCGATGGAATACTACTCACCAAAGAGGTTAAACGATTGAGATGCCCTACAATGTGACGACTCTCAAAATCGTTATTGGGGTGAAAGAAGGCAGGTGAGAAATGAGTCCATGCTCTTTGAGTCCCTGTGTAAACTCTGCAGTGACAGAAGCAGACCAGGCTTTGCCCAGGAATGGGGGGAACGGCAGGGAGGGCAGGATGCAGCGACTGCCAAGGGGCACGAGGCGTTTTGGGGGTGATAGATATGTCAGTGATCTTGATTGTGGTGGTAGTTTCATGGGGGTACACATGTTGAAAAGTTAACAGATTGTATACTTTAAATACCTATAGCTTATTGTTGCCATTTCTACCTCAATAAGTTGTTAAAAATGTCAGTGTGAAGAAGAGAATGGGCAGAAAGCCGTCTGAAAACCTTGGCTGGAGCCTGATCATGGCGGCCGTGTGTGCCTGGATAGAGCATGGGGTTCTCAGCCGGGTTTGCACGATGGTGTAATGTGATCAGACAGTTCATGAGAAGCAGTGGTAGAAATGGGGAGAAGGGAGAAATTTAAAGTATTGAGATTGTGGGTGAGTACATGGAATGACGAGTGGAGGGTTTCTCCCTTGTGCCTGGGTGGAGGGCACTGCCGTGTAGTGAGCTCGGGAATGCAAGGACAGTCATGGTTCTTCCTCTGCTCTGCTGTCTTGGGGACCTGCTCATAGGAAGTTTGAGAGGGGCCTTGTGGAGAGTCTCATTCAAAGCCATGGTTCCTCTAGGACCTCCTTGATGGAGTTCACATCCCTTCATGTTGCCTTTACAAAGGCAGAAGGAGAAAGCTCAGTGCCGTTTCACCGAAAGAGGAGGACATTTACGAGGCTTGTCAGGAGAGATGCAGCATCGCAGGAGAGAACCCTGGTTACCTGTAGGCTGAGCCTGCTGGGTGCTGGCGGCTCTGCTCCTCTACCCCTAAGCTCCCCGTCTGTTACCGGATCCCTTTTCCTGGGTCTTGGTCACAGCCAGCTTGTGCTCAAGTTCTGAGACACCTACTTCCTGACGCTTATCACTCCAGCAGTGCCTTTGAGCAGCTTGATTTTACAATTTCTCTGGAAATCGCAGTCTGCCAAACTGTTCTGTGCTTAGTTGTGTTCACTGGCCAGCCTGGAAATTCACCCCCGAGGAGAATAACTCAGTGACATCAGCTCCTGGCTGGACTTCCACGGCTGTCAGGAAGTCAGGAATTGTCTGCTGCTACTGAACTTCGTTTTCATTACAAATTGACACAGGAGCATGTGCAGGTCATAATAGGGAGTTGAGATGGTTTGGAATGGAACTCCACTCCATTCCAGATGTGAACACACACATATGTGTGTGTGCCTCTGTGTATGTGTTTATGTATGTAAACATTAAGAGAGTCATTATGGGAATTGGCTCACGTGGCCGTGGGGAACGGCAATTCTGCAGTGTGGGGTTCAAGCTGGGAACTCTAATGAGGATTTCAGTGAATTCGCCAGGAGAAGCTGGCTGCCTGAAGTAGAGAGGGAAATGTTTTCTCCTGACAGCTGGCATCATCAGCTGGTTGGATGAGTCGTCTCTCAGTGCTGATGGCAGCCTCCTCAGTTGATGGTAGATGTCATCAGCCATAGATGCCATCAACTCACTGATGACTTAAGTCCATGGTATTCCTCACAGTGACAATCAGGCCAGTGCTTGTTTGACCAAACGACTGGACGCCATAACCCAGTCAGGATGACACATGACCTTAACGGTCATTGAGGGACTCTCCCCTACAGGTTTCAGGGGGAATATGGTCCTGGCCACACCTTGATTTTGGACTTCTAGCTCCTGAACTGTGAGACAATAAATTTCTATTGTTTGTTACGGTAACCCCAGGATACTAAGACACCAACTAAACGCTGAATTTCTTGAGGGCAGTCACAATGTCTTATTCATTTCTGAATCCCCAGCACAGAGCAAGCATTTAATAAATATATGTTGAATAAATGATTAAGCAAACAACACGTTCAGTTATTTAAATATCAAGTATTTGGGATTTTGGGTGAATTATTATTCTTTCCTCAGAGGTATATGTGCTCTATTCCGTAAAAAGCAGATTCAAATGCAATATCATGGAAATATGGTTTTCTCACAGTGATTACGTTTATGCTAAGAATATGATGTTATTCCTAGGCTTTTGCTTCCATGTCGGGAATGAAGGCATGTCCTCTATTATATAATAATGCAACTCCACCTGAGAAGAATTAATCTGGGCCACGCATCTGCTTTATTTTAATAAACACAGGTGCCTTCTGTCATATTATAATAGAAATATAGTGCTTGGAAATGGGCAGACTTAGGTCCAATAGAGCCATGTTTTGGGATTATAGAAATGGTTCTGTTTAAGATGTTTCCTTTTCCTGAGAAGACCTTTTTTCTTTTTTTCCAAACCACTTTGCCTTCAAACATTTGTTCTGAATTTTTCTTTAGATTTTTAGGGAGCAATGTTGGAAACAATGGGGATTAAATTAAGAAATTACTGAAATATAATCATCCTTTATTGCCTTAGTAATGGACAAAACAGTAACAGGGATGCTAAATCCAGCTTGAGTAGAATAATAGTGATGAATACACATTTGCATTTTAAAACACAACAAATATGTAGTGTCTGCTAAAAATAGTTCACTGGCAAGTAGCTCCTGGAATTCATAGGATTGTATGCATAACTATACTCATAACTATATATAAATTCTAAAACTTGCAATCTGTGTTAGGTTTGAAGTATGTGGCTGTAACATGTATGATCACTAGAGCATGAAGTGGGGAGTTTAAAGTTTCTATGGTTGTGAGGCTTCTGCATTTTACCTAAAGTATAACATATAAACTTTTTAGAGTGTAAAAAATAGGTATGCATATTATTATCCCTAAAGTAAACACTATATAGCAGTTTGGTATTATTTATGAATTCCAAAAAGAGATATTAGATTATGTTTGTAAATTGGTCTGTTCCTCTGGGTGTATTAGAGTGTATTCAATTCAGAGGTTTTACTTTTACTTGATTAAATTATGATTAGGGCTTTGATTGGGTCTCTTCAGTAGGACGTTGAGTCCCCACCCCCTCGGTGGGCAGAGACACACAGAGAAAATGACATGTTAGAGGAGACAGTGGAGTTTTGATGTTGGAGGTTTTTGTAAACACAGCAGAGGCCCTGGGAAGAGAGAGCCTAATAGTCTATAGATGACCTTGTGGAGAGAACAGAGCAGCTGAGCCCAGAGAGAAACGAGCCCCTGGAGAGAGACGAGACTTATCCCAGCCTACAGCTGATATTGGAAGAAGCTGGGACCATGGAGCCAAGAGAGGAAGAGGAAGGCTGAACCCTTGCCGATGTCAGCAGTCATCTTGCTCCCACATGTGGCAACAGACTTTGGTGAGGGAAGTAAATTATGCTTTATGGCCTGGTATCTGTAAGCTTCTACCCCAAATAAATACCCTTTATAAAAGCCAACAGATTTCTGGTATTTACCATCAGCACCCCTTTGGCTGACTAATACACTAAACAAATATAAATAAGGGACAATAGATACATTACAATCGAACACATAAAAATATTGAAATAACTCGAGAGAGCAGAGGGAAAGAGAGGGGGAAGGCAGAAATGGTGGGGGAGGGAAGTGTAGAGGGAATAAAGGGGAATAAAAACAGGAAAAAACCTGAAAATTAATAAAATAAAAAACCTAAATATAATCACGTCAATAATTACATTACATGTAAGTGGTCTAAACACTCCTATTAAAAGACAGGTAATCAGATTGAATAAAAGATAAGAATCATCTGCCAGAAAATCAATTTTTAAACATAATTAGGTAGATTAAAGGATGAAAAAGATATACAACACTAATCAAAAGAAAGGCGGATGGCTCTATCAACATTAGGCAAAGTGCACATCAGAAGAAGGAAAATTAATAGGGATAAAGACAAAGAAGGACAATATATAATGATAAGAGGGTCAATTCATCAAGAAGAAATAACAATCCTAAATTTGGATGTATTCCAAAATGAAGCAAAACTGGTATAGCTGGAAGGAGAAATAGATAAATATAAAATTATACCAGGAGATTTCAATATACATCTCTCAGTAATCAATAGAAAAGTACACAGAAAATCAACAAGAATATAGTAAACATGCACAATGTTATGTATCAGAGTCATATAATTGACATTGTAAGAATACTCCAAAAAATAGTAGCAGAAGATTTATTCTTTTTGAGTGCATATGAAACATTCACCAATATTGACCATATACTGGGCCCATGGCCAGGGCTAGAGGGAGGCAAGTCAGTCAGTCACCTTGGGTGCACAATTTAAGGGAACATTAAAGACTCAGTAATGAGGACTAATATTATTTAATACAGTATTTTAAATTAAAAATCAATTATCTAAACAGTGGTCAAAATATTAAAATGTTGAATTAAGAGAAGATCAATATTACTAAATTTCACATTTGCTTTGGGCTCCTCTATGGCTTGGCATAGCCTGACTAGCATCACAAAACAAACCTTAAGAATTTTTTTAAAAATTAGTTTATACACGGTTTGTCCTCTTACCATATTGAAATAAACTACAAATCAATAACAGAAAGATATCTGGTAAATCCCCAGATACTTGTAAATGAACTTCCACACTTCTAAATA